>MSJI02000214.1:0-28657 GCA_001931905.2 Cladosporium sp. IMV 00045
ATGGTCCTCATCTTCTCCATCTGGAACAGCGACGGCGACTTCATGAACTGGATGGACAGCGGAGACGCTGGCCCTTGCAACGCCACAGAGGGGAATCCAGAGCTCATTCTCGCCAACCAACCTGATACTCACGTCACCTGGAGCAACGTCCGCTGGGGTGACATTGGCTCAACCTTCCCTAACGATGGAGGCTCGGGAGGTTCAGGTCCCTCTTCCTCTTCCACTGTCGTTCCGCCGGTCACTACCAGTACCAAAAAGCCGGGCAAACCTGGCAAACCCACCAAGAAGCCTCCACCTCCACCCAAGCCCACTGGCAAGCCCCCGAGGCCTACTCCGTATGTGTAGACACATCGATCTTTTTCCAGCGAGCGTAATGCAGCACAGTCAAAACTTAGAGGATTACTGCAGAGTAGCATGAAACAAATGGACCAGGAGAACATCATGAGGCATACTTTCGTATAGTTGAGAAGCATTCCGTTATCATTACCCATATGATATGAATCAAGTTCAACTTCTGATGCAAGTCCCAAGTGCCACCGGATCACTGAGCAGTGTAACCTCCATCGACGATGAGTGAATGTCCTGTCACCCAGGCACTGAGAGAGATCGCGATCAGTATGACGATGCAGCCGCATTTGATAACAGACTTACGCCTCATCGCTCGCCAGAAACAGTGCAGCATCGGCAACGTCTTCTGGCCTTCCCAACGCCTTCCAAGGATGACTGCCGGCCAGTTTCTTCTCGCTTTCTGGTGTCGAGATGTAGTTCGTGATCATCGGAGTGTCGACGAAGCCTGGGTTGACGCAGTTGATGTGGATGCGGTCTTGCGCGTAGTCAATCGCCATCTGCTTGGTCATTCCGACAACCTGCTAAGATCAGCTTTTGTGATAGAGATATACTGCTTCAGACCACTTCTTACCGCGTGCTTGCTCGGCGTGTATCCGGGTGCCGATGCATTTCCCACAACACTGAAAAACTACGTCAGTACCATAACTCTCTCAGACGACTGTCTTCGTTTAAGATCTACCCTGCAATACTCGCCGCGTTGATAATCCAACCTCTCGTCCTGTCCCCACGAGCATTCGGCTCCCGCGGCTCCTGCTCCATCATCTGTCTCAAAGCATATAACACAGCCAGACCCCTCTGCAATTGACTTCCATATCCTGATCAAAGTGCTTCGTCTCCATCGTGTGGCAGCGGACGGCAAAGTTGTACTGAGCCTCCGTGGCGACGCCGGCGTAGTTGCAAATGATGTCGAGGCGTCCGGCCCATTCGACCGTTTTCCTGATCAGGTTTTCGATCTCAGTCTCGTGGCATACGTTGCAAGCCATGAAGATGGAGGATTCTTCGCCATGCTGGTTATTGATCTGGTCTTCCACGCCGCTCGATCGAAGGTCTGCGATTACCACTCTGGCTCCGGCGTTTGCGAAGCGGACGGCGGTGGCTTTTCCGATGCCGGAACTGGCACCAGTGATTATGGCTATGCGGCCTTGGAGGCGATTGTCCATGGCGGAGTTTTTCGGAGTTGTGAAATGACAGTTGCTTGCGTTGTTGATCTTGAGGTAGACAAGGAGGATGTTCACATTTCAATGATATGTTGCAGCTTATATCTGCTGTTGTGTTATGGCTCCACTTTGGCTATGCTTGGCCTACTAATCGCTCCACTCATGCATGTCAGGCTGTCGTAAGCTTAGGCCTTCAGCTCAAGAGCTCTAAAACGGTGTAGCAAAACTGTGTGAGTCTCATGAAACGATTTTTTCATCTTCTCTGATAAGAATCACTTGCAAAAGTGTCGAATCCACATCTACGCTCTTCGTCCTATGAATGTATAGCTCAGATCTTGCATGAAGCACATATCAACCCTGACGTACAGTCGAACCTAGCTCCGACTATGATCCCTCATGCATGACCCTTCGACAACAGTCGTTTACAGCACATTTTGCGGTTTGCCAGAAACGAAACCCTCGATGTTATCCTTCAACACTTCAACGGTCCCATTCAATGTCCTGGAGCTATACCAAGCAATGTGCGGAGACAAGATGAGGTTCGGTATTGTCTCATCAAGCAAGACTGACGTTTCCCTAGTTGCAGGCTCGACAGCATAAACATCTGTCGCGAATCCACCGATCTTGCCATCCTTGAGAGCCTGTGCGACGGCTTCTTCGTTGACAACGCCACCCCTGCCAGTGTTGACTATGTTAACGGTGTTGTCCATGACTTCCAGCTCCGGGGTGCTGATCATGTTGATCGTTTCATTATCTCGTGGAACGACGACGAAGATCAATGTGGCTTGACGGATGGCATCGGAAAATGACGTGCGGCCTTTGCGGATACTCGAGGCATTTTTGCGTTCGGCGATGATGACTTTCATTCCGAGGGCCTTGCCTATCCGTTCAATTTGTTGACCTGATTCTAATCAGTGCGCCGTTTCAGACGAATAAATTAGGCATAGGGACCTACCTAGAGCGCCATATCCGATGACACAACTATCGCTTGAGGTTAGCACTTCGTTTCTCTATGTGGCACAGTAAAAGTTTGCGTCTTACTGTTCCGTAATTAGTAAGAAAACTTCATCAGGCTTCATTGAGCCTTAGACCTACCAGCTTTTCTTCTGAATTGGTTCTCGGGGGTTCGCCAAATGCCAGATGTGGCCCACGAACTTCCGCCCATTTCTTGCCTTCGATCGTCACCTGATGCATCGGCATGATCCTGCGTTTCAACGCGGACGCAAGAGCAAAGGCGTGTTCGCTAACGGTCTCTGTCAAGAATTTCAATTAGCCTTACTTCCAAGATCTATAAAGGAATCATTGAAAGTACAACTACCAACGCACCTGTATTCTGGGCCGGGACATTGGTAACAGTAATCCCACGGGCTCGGGCGAATTCCTTGTCGATGTGATCAGTTCCAGCTCCCGTTCCGGCAATCAGTTGGAGCTTTGGCATGTGCTGCAAAAGATCTTTTCTGATCGGTGTCGCGGAGTTGACCACAATAGTAGCGTCTTTCAGCTGTTCTGGGTTGGTGAGGGCGCTGCCGTCTCTGATGATGTGAGAAGTGTGTTCGAATGAAAAGAGCGATGAATCAAAGACGACCCATGCGTCTAGGCCTACAATGTGATGCTTGAGAGTCATTGTTGGCCTGATTTCCGAATGCCAATGTCTTTATTGTCAGTGAGAAGTGCTGATTGCAATGTGTTCTTCGCTGTTGTCGTGATTGATCCATCACGCCCTACGCTAATTCACCGAATATTACCCGTGTCGTATTAAAAATGGATTCGACGCAGACGCGAAGGTCTTGGCTAGAGATAGTGAGACAACAGAAACTGATAAATCAGAATAAACAGAACTCTCAAGTGTTCACGCTTCTTGTGTACTTGTTTCATTTGTCGTCGTACCAGGCTTACACTTCCTCCTAAGGTTCGCCAACTATTTGTTATAAGAGGCGAATTGTACGCCTTCTCCGATTCATTGTCTTTTCCCAATGACCATACGAGAGAGGATATCTGCATCGTGCCTGACAGCTCTCCTCAGAGCTTGGTTAGGCGTCATACGCAGCACGTTGGATCCGTTTCTATACGAATTTTTCCCTATGAAGGTTGAAGACGACGTTGTACACGTTTGGCTAAAAAGTCGTTCGCTTGCCGCCCGAGTCATATGTCAGAACATCAAGACGTATACTGATCGCTACTATCGCTGACGATGTATAATAAGCATACATACCCATGTAGGTGGTTGGCCTTGTGAGGGCTGCTACGCCCTACCACCTAGAAACTCCGTGCCGGCAATTCAACATTGAGTGCCCATTTCGGCTGTCTCGGACAGAGACAAATTAACGGCAATTTACCCTTCCTGCTGCGCCTCTTCTCCCCTTCTCCAACCCCCTCACCTCCACAATCTGTACTCCATTCACTCAGCATCAAGTTTTCTTGGAGCTCACGGGCTGTCGAAGAATGATCACCGAACGATGTCGGTCACGCCAAAGGATACCGCAATCGGTAAGAATAGGCTCCACAAAGGCTAGGTCCTAGGATACCGCAATCGGTAAGGATAACCTCAAGAGCCGGTGCACATTACACCGAGAACGAGTTAGCCAGATGCTTTATAAATTAGGACTGTATCCTCTCAGCTACAATCGCATCAGCTCAAGCATCTCTATCGATTTGTCTCTTCAACCATGTTGCGACAACTTTGCGGTCTGCTGTTAGCAGGCCATGCTCTAGCGCAACAATGTCCACCTGCGATACAGATTGACCGCAAGCCTCAAGTATTCGTCATGTCTGACATAGCGAACGAACCGGACGATACGCAGTCTTTCATTCGCCTGTTGCTCCATGCGGATCAGTACAATATTACAGGCATGGCTGCCTCCACAAGCGTCTGGCTCAATTCAACTACAGCACCAGACCAGATCTTGAAGTTGACTAAAGCCTATGGCGAGGTGGTCGACAATCTCAATCGTCACTCCGCAGGACAATTTCCAAGTGAGGAGTACTTGAGCTCTATTGTCCGGTCTGGACATCCTGTGTACGGTACAGCAGCGATCGGAAAGCCGCTGTCATCTGGAGCAGAAAGAATGATAGAAGTTCTAGATGGCATGGATGATAATGAACTCTTGCACTGCCAGGCGTGGGGAGGTGCCAACATTCTGGGCGAGGTTCTTGCCCACGTCCGCAACACCAGGACACAGCTTGACCAAGACAGGTTGTACAAGAAGATCCGTGTCTACACCATCTCGGACCAGGACAACGCGGGCATGTACATTCGACTTAACTTTCCTCAGATCCCATACATTGTCTCCGTTCATGCGTTTAATCAATACGACTTGTCGACCTGGATTGGAATCAGCGGCGACGTCGTAAGTTTCTTCACTCGTGGCAAGCTATTCTGATTATCCTGACAATTTTCTAGGACGAAGGTGGACCGGACGCTAGTATTGTCAGCAACAACTATGTCTCGAAGAATTTCCAGATCGGCCCCCTTGGATCTCTATACCCAGACATTATGTACATCATGGAAGGAGACACACCTTGCTTTTTGCACATCATGCAAAATGGACTGAATGGTGGACCGTTTGACCACCCAGAATGGGGCGGTTGGGGCGGTCGCTACACATTGACAGACTTGACGAGACAGAGTATGCACTACGGTGACACGATTGATAATGTTGTCGGCAAAGACAACAAGACATACGCTACCAACAAAGCCACCATCTGGCGCTGGAGGCAAGCCTTCCAGGACGAAATGAGCGCTCGCGTGCAATGGAGTGTGCAAAGCAACTACAGCGCCGCCTCGCACCCACCCGTCGTCAGCATCAATTCCTCCTGCGGGAGCGCACCTTTGGAGATCGAAGTCGACCCCGAGCAGACCATCACGCTTGACGCTTCCGAGACATACGACCCAGACGCCAATTTGACGGACAGGAATGCGCTGCAGTTCAGATGGTTCAATTACCGCGACATCAACACCTTGCGAGGGGACGACGATGCGGTAGCAAACCTCAACCACACGCTGTCTGGCGCTATTCATGGCAGTGTGCTCACCACTACTTTGCCTTCGGCGGAGGTCGCTTGCGCAGGAGGCCCAGGCTTGTTTGCTCCTGAGGGTGTGCAGGCGGTGTGTGAGCAGTATCACGTTATCCTCGAGGTGCTCGGAAGTGGCACACCACCTATGAGGAGGTATAAGAGAGTTATCTTGAAGGTGCAATCTCCTCTTGAGGCGCAAACGACAAGGAGGAAGAGAGACGAGCTGTAAAGAAAGGGAAGACCGTCACCAGCACGTTGAGGTTGGTCGAACATACAAGCTACTTCACGCTCAAGAGCTCTTGTTGTAAATCTTACACGTGTAGGCTTGTTTAAACCCAGCTTTCTGGATATTCCTCCCACTGCCTGAACCCTCTCTTGCCCCAACGGTGGCAAAGTCACAATTACGTTCTTTTGCCACCTTCAATCTTGTCAAAAGGAGAGCTTGGTGCACGCCTCTCCTCCGAGCAGTCGGAACACAGCTGTTACCGTAGAAGATGGCAACCCTGCATTCATCAACTTCGACCATGGCCATTGCAGCTGTGCCTACCACCTCGCCGCCCAAGGTTGCAAGAAATAACATCGTATCCGGCCTAGCAACTGCACTTTCCGCCAGAATCTTCAGGAGTTTAGGAGAGCGGCCTGTATCGCGAAAGCCCTCCACTAATGCTTGGACGAAAGCTTCACGATCCGATGATGAAAACACTTCTACCTTTCCCAAGTCCGTCGGTTGAAAGTCAAAGTCCGAAAGATCGAGCCGGTATTGACATATCTTGCCGGTAGCTAAGTAACGTGTCGAAAGCAGATCGAAAGCTGTTTTGTCCGCGTGCTCGCAAATACATAGCTGCGGCTGGAAGCCATGGTTCTCATAAGCCTTCTCGATGTCGAGAAGATCGGCCTCTTTCACTGGCCCGAATAAGCCGAAACCATACGTGTTGTTGAGTTTGTGACCGTACGCTTCTGGTGATTGTACGGTGATTGAACCTCCCACGAAAAAGGCTGTGAATGCTTCATGTGGTCATATCGTTTTTAAAGCTTCAACTCGATGGTGCAGGTGAGTGATTTCCGCCTTTGCGATTTGGCGTATCTTTGAAAGATCTCTCATGGTCAGGAAAAAGGGTGCTTGAGCAGAATAGTTACAACGAAGAACAGAAGCATCTGAGATTGGTGCCTATTGAAACTGCCATAGAACTTGTCGATGACTCAGAATACTTATCTATCATGATTCTTGACATCTACTTGCCTAAAGTGAGCAATTTCTCTTCACCCCAAGGTGGCAATTCAATGATGGGAACGACCAGAACAAAATATCAGCGAACCATTCTTGTCTTCGGCTCCAAGCTTTTTCTCCTTCGATAGTATCAGCGATTTGTGTCTTCGCTTGATAAGAACAATCGTTGTATAATGCATTCACGGTCTACGCAGACTGAGTGCCGTCTTTGTTGCCACACGGCAAGCCAGCCACCAGCCCCGCCCCGCCCTCTCATTGTACCGAACCGAGCCGACAACACTTGCTACACTACCGACAACCGCGTAGTACCTCTGATAGATAACAGAAGATGGGGTGCGTGTCTTTGTTGGCGAAATCTCACTTGCCATCAATTTTCATTGGCATACCTCTGGCATATTTCGTACACGAGAATCTTGAATAATGGCTGGACAACACCCTCTTCCGCCAAAGCTTTGGGAACATCCTGATCCCAAGAGCACCAATGCATGGAAGTTCATGCAAGACATTAACCACAAGTATGGCTTGAAAATGCAGAATTGGGATGATCTACACGATTGGTCTGTCAAGTCCAACTCTGCCTTCTGGGAGGAGGTCTTCCAAAGATACCCCATGATTCACTCTGGCAGCTACACCAGAGTCGTCGACGAGAATGCTACAATGGAGTCGATCCCATCTTGGTTTGAGGGTGTCAAGGTCAACTTCGCCGAGAATGTACTCTACTCTCCGGATCCGTCAGACCCTGGTCGAGCTACCACGATCGATAAAGAAGACGATGCCATCGCTTGCAGCGAGGTGAGAGAAGGGTGCACCGAGGTCAGAGATTGCTCGTGGAAGGAGATCCGCGAGAGGACTGCTCTTCTTGCCAATGCGATGCGAGCTCGGGGTGTTGGCAAAGGCGACCGTATCGCGGTAGTTGCGTCCAATTCGATTGACACCCTTACGGTCTTCTACGCTGTGACAGCTCTGGGAGGACTGTTCAGCAGTAGCTCTACAGACATGGGTACGAAAGGTGTCCTTGACAGACTGCTGCAGATCAAGCCCAAGTATGTCTTCGTCGATGACTGGGCCGTGTACAACGGCAAAACTGTGGATCTCCGTCCCAAGATGAAGGAGATCATCCAAGGTATGAGCGGCGTTTCTGAATTCCAAGGCATTGTAAGCATGCCACGATGGCAAGACAGACCCGACGATATCAGCTCTGTTCCACGCACAGAGAAGCTTGCTACTTTCCTTCAAGCCGCTGGCGGCAAGACGACACTTCGCTTTGAGCGTGTTGCCTTCCGCGATCCGTTCCTGATCGTCTACAGCTCCGGCACGACTGGAATGCCCAAGTGTATCGTGCACGGCATCGGAGGCGTTCTGCTCAACAACAAGAAGGAGGGCAAGCTTCACCGCGATATGAGCCCTTCATCAACTGTCCTGCAATACACGACTACCGGCTGGATAATGTATTTGGTATCGTGCAGCAGCATGATTCATGGTTCTCGAGCAGTGCTCTACGATGGCTCGCCTTTTCTACCAGAGCCCACGGCTTTCCTTCGCCTGCTAGAATCCCAGCGAGTGACGGACTTCGGTACCTCGCCACGCTACATGCAGACTCTTGCAACCGCACACCCTCCCATCTACCCGCGTGAGGTGGCAGATCTGAGCGCCCTGCGACGCGTGACGAGTACAGGCATGGTGCTTTCCGAGCCTCAATTCCATCAGTTCTACTCCCAAGCCTTCCCAGCACACGTTCAACTGAGCAACATCAGCGGAGGTACCGATCTTGCCGCATGCCTGACGATGGACACCCCTCTGAAGCCGCTCTACCCCGGCGGCTGTCAAACCGCAGCATTAGGTATGGACGTCCAAGCATTTTCTGCGGACATCCTGGAGGGCGAGACAGGTCATTCCGTCCCGCTGGGTGAAGCAGGCGAGCTAGTTTGCACCAACGCCTTTCCGACCATGCCTGTACGCTTCTGGAATGATGAGCCAGAAGCCAACAGCGCCAGACCACAGATCGGTCCCAAGTACTACGGCGCTTACTACGCGCGCTTCCAGAACCCATCCGTTTGGGCACATGGCGATTTCATCTCCATACACCCGGCTACGAAGCAAGTGCACTTGCATGGCCGCGCGGATGGCGTGCTAAATCCTTCCGGTGTGCGTTTTGGCAGTGCAGAGATCTACAACGTGCTCGATGCGCGGTTCCCTGATTCGATCCAGGACAGTATTTGTGTTGGGCAGAGGAGGCCCAACGATGAGGATGAGCGCGTGATGCTGTTCTTGTTGATGAAGCCTGGAGTGAAGTTCACCAGCGAGCTCGTCAAGAAGGTCAAGGAGGCAATTTCGAATGATGTCGGCAGGCGGTGTGTGCCGAAATATGTCTTCGAGACGCCTGAGATTCCTGTAAGTCTTTTCTGTGTTTGTTCAATTCCGGGTTATAGACATCTGCTAATGTGTGCGATTCTATAGACAACGATCAATCTCAAGAAGGTAGAGCTTCCGGTCAAACAAATTGTTTCCGGAAAGAAGATCAAGCCGTCTGATACACTCGCCAACAAAGAATGTTTGCAGTTTTATTATCAGTTCGCCAAAGTGGATGAACTGGTGGACGGAGGAAATGTTCGACCGAAATCGAAGCTTTAAGGTCGATCTGACGAGTCCTGGTTTTGCGATCACTGATCAAACGGTATCTTCCATCGTAAGCTGAAGACAAGATGATACAAGATATTGCAGGGACCTACACATACATTGAGAATCATAAAGCTATCCATGGTCACTATCGGTTTTCACAGACATCTTCACAGCTTGTGGGATATGCTGAGAACAGAAAGCCTTCTTCAAGACGTCTACTTGCTACAAATCAATCGAAACATCGCGGGTGGGAAAAACATCTGAGTATTTAGCCGTTTTATGGCCAGCTAACCATTTGCCAAGCTCTTCAATCTAGTAGTACCATCTGAAATCGGGACTCCGAGGTCCATCCTTCATCAACGCAGTCGAGACATCTGGACCACGCATGCGAACGCCAGGTCCCTGCTTCCTGTCTCGCCGCCTGTTGTCGAAAATCATGAACGTGCCCAGACTCAAAGTCAGGACTATGCCCATGGCACCGAATGCGGCTGTCGTCGCGAGCGCGGGGATGTAGTCAGGAGCGTCCTCGTTTCTGAAGATATTGGAAGACACCAGACCCATCAAGTTTGCGAGCGGGATACCGATCGAAGTGAGAAGAACACGGCGACCTTCGTGTGCTATGTTGTTGTTGAAGAGCACATCGAGCAGGACCGAAGGCGCCGAAGTGCCCCAAGTCATCATGAAGCAGGCAAAGTAGGCCACTTGCAGCGATTGCTCGACGTCGATGGCGGCGTAGATCACAAACCCAACGAAGGTGAAGAAGAAACCCAGGGCGACGAATGGGAATCTCCAGCGAGTGTAGTCGGAGGCGAAACCAAGGATGAGTAGCATCACGGCGCCAGTGATGTTCGGCGCTACGGTGTACAGGTTGGTTTTCACGGTAGTGTAACCAAGTCGGGCCACGATTTGCGGCAAAAATAGCGCTACACTCTGCAGTGGGATGCCCAAACAGACTTCGATACCCAGGATGACCCAACTAGTCGGTTCTTTCAAGATACGAATGGCGTCCTTGAAAACGAAGGGCTCGTTGACAACCGATGAGGAGTCGACCTGCATGCGATGGAATGCGAGCTTCTTCTCGTCCTCGGTCAAGAATTTGGCGTGCGCCGCAGAGTATGGTAGGAAAATGAAGGCGATGATTGACATGCAGATCGTCAAGCCGCCTTCGATGGCGAAGAGGTAGCGCCAGTTATCGAGCGCACCGCCTTCGATCTGGAATGTGCCGAAAGCGAGCAGTCCACCAAAAGCGTAGGCAATGTTGGATGCTGCGTAGAAGATAGCGAGACGACGAGCCAGCTCTCCACGACGATAGAACTGCGTTTGGTAGTATATCACCAAGGGGAAGAAGGCACCTGTTTGGACTAGTGTTAGCAAGCAACTCATAACAGTAGCCAAGCGAGGTGGAGTTGAGCTTACTTTCAGCCATTCCAAGAAACCAGCGCAAGGCGAAGAGGCCGGAGAAGCCTTCCACGGTAATCACCAGCAGTGTCATCGAGCCGAAGGTGAACATCATAGCCGGAAGCACACGACTTGGTCCGTACTTCTTTCCCAAGATGGCCAGGAATGGTGCTGTCAAGACATAAGGTACGAAGAAGATAGACAAGATGATGTTGTATTGGTTGGTGCCGAGCATGCCCAGATCTTCCTCCAGACCAGCAGTCTTCGCGTTTCCAAGGTTCGATTTGTCGAGTGCGTTGAACAGATACATGACAGACAGTAGTGGTAGAATCCGAAAGTCGAACTTCCTCACCAGCCGTCTTTCAGCAGCTGGGTCGATGCTGTATGTCTCAGCGACCGTTGCTTCGGTTTGTGGGCCATCTTCTTTGGCTCCACATTCTGGGTCTGAGGTCTTCACTGCCGTGGATTTATCTTCGATCGATGCCATTGATTTGCGTGATCCAGTGTTCGCTTGGTAGGTGTGTTCGCTTGGTAGGTGTGTTCGCTTGGTAGGTGTGTTCGCTTGTTCAAGATAACAATGATCACTGGAATCGATTCAGACTTAAATGTAACTTGCCAGAAGCAAAAACACCTCCCTGGCGCTCATCCTCTCGAGTATATGTACATCGCGTTGATTGCGGGGGAACCAAGACACACGCGACACCCCATGGAGATAAGAACTGCAAACGCACGTGGGATCGACACCCCCAAGGTGCCAATCAATCATCCTTATCTGTGACCCCACTCGGTTGGGGGTCACCCTTTGGTGCGATCACCGATAGCCGGGGATTAGAACAACGATAAGAAGTAATTAAGATCTTGTTCTCCTACAGAATCTTCTGCATCATCAATCTCATTGGCTGTATTCGAAATCATGGACATCACTGCGAGATACCCGAATGCCCTCAAGGAAGACCTCAGGACGACGTACCTCGGGAAAAGTCTACAGGAGGCCGACACCCCAACCGCCATCATTGATGTTGCTGCTGCACGTCGGAATTGTCAGTCGATGCTCGAGGCTTGTGACGCTCTCGGTGTCAAATTTCGAGCCCACGTAAAAACACACAAAGTCAGTAAAAGCCTATTGAACACATACACGACGTACTAATTCGATACAGACTGTCGAGCTCACGAAGCTGCAAGTAGGCGAAGGGCCCAGACCTGTGAACTTGGCCGTTTCGACGATCTCCGAGCTCGAATTTCTGTTACCTTTATTGATCGAATGCGTGAAACAAGGTCGACTGGTCAATGTAAGTCTAAGTGCTGGGTTTGATATCTTGCATACCATTAACCCCAACGCAGGTGTTATATGGACTCCCGGTATCGCCATCCGTCGTTCCTAGATTATTGAAGGCGCAATCACTGCTTGGGGAAGGCAGCATTTCAGTCTTGATTGACAATGCAGAAGCTGTAACACTGTTGTCCGACGCTTTCAAGGCAGCCCATCACAAGATTAGTGTCTACATCAAACTTGACACTGGGGGCAATCGTGCTGGAGTGCATCCAGCATCTCCTCAACTTTCGGAGATCTTGGAAGCCTTCAAAGCCCATCGTGTGAATCCCGAATGGCCATTCGAACTTCATGGATTCTACAGTCATCTCGGGGCAAGCTACAGCTCAAGCAGCACGGGCGAGGCGCTGGCATTCCTTCTTCAAGAGATTGAACGTTGTGCCATCGCTTCCACTACGGCGAAGAAGGTCTTTCCCACCGACTCATATACGATTGCTGTGGGAGCAACACCGACAGCTATGGCTGCGCAAAATCTACTAGACCCGAAGACTTTCGACCCAGCCACGAAACAAGCCAAAGACTCTCTGGACCGGATCAAAGAGTCCTTCAACATCGAAATACACGCCGGTGCCTATTGCACGCTTGATATGCAACAACTAGCCAGTCGTTCCCGTCCAGAGAACACCAATCTTGGTTATGACGATGTCGCTCTGACGGTTCTTGCTGAAGTCGCCAGCTTATATCCGCATAGGAGTCCGCCTGAGGCTTTGATAGCTTCGGGATGCTTAGCATTGGGTCGGGAGGCTTGCAAGAGCTACCCCGGCATGGGCGTCATCACGCCATGGAAATCTTCAGAGTCGAGAGCGCACTTGCAGAACCGGACGCAGAAGAGTCTTGAGTCTTCATTTTTCGATCCACTTGGTGCTCGCCAGGGATGGATTGTCGATCGCATTGCTCAGGAGCATGGTATCCTCAGCTGGCAAGGTTCACAGGACAACATTCGCCCCCTGGCCCTGGGACAGAAAGTTCGCATCTGGCCGAATCATTGTTGTATCACCGCGGCATGTTTCGGTTATTTCTTGATTGTAGATAGCTCGGCTGATGGCGCGGAAAAGGATCGCATAGCAGACGTTTGGGTGCGTTGCCGAGGCTGGTAATGATGAATCGATATGGGAATACTTCAAGCCTAAGCATTCGAGTTCCCTCTGAATCGCTGCTTTGTTTTCTTTTCGTGTTTACGGCGCTCGAGTTCTTGTTCTACATCCACTGGTTCCATATCAGCCGATGGATTCATTGTAAAGTCTCAAGCAGATTACAGTGAACATGAAGACCGCATGGTATCATGGCACAATGATGGTTCTTTTCGTGGAGTCATTTCATTCTTCATCGGATCGCTATGAATGCACTATATTGCCCTAAAGGTGGCCGGAGCACTCGATCTCGACATCTGTACCAAGAGGAAGCGACTTCACGCAAACGCAGGTACGAACCTGTTTAGAGTCAGAATTGGACGACTTGGGGTACTGATGCTATGGCGACACTTACAGGCTTGGGATCAGGGAAGAATTTGCCGTATACCTCGTTCACCGCAGCAAAGTCGCCCATGTCCGCAAGGAAGATGTTGACTTTTACGGCCTTAGCGAGACTTGAGCCACCAGCTTCGAGGACTGCGCTGAGATTCTTGAGGACTTGCTCCTGGATGTGGGTGTTAGCGCTGGTCTTGAAGTGTTGCTCGGTTTTGGAAACTCACTGTTCTGGCCTGTACATCGCCCTCTACCAGCTTTCCGGTCGCGGGGTCGGTGCCGACCTGACCAGAGCAGTATACCATGTCTCCGACGACGAGGCCCTGGTTGAGGACCGGAATAGGCTTGGGCGCCTTGTCGGTAAGAATGACTTGCTTGGTGAGCGGCATTTTGATCTTGATTCTTCTGTTGTAATATTTCTTCGCTTCGAGTTGGATTGATGTGAGTCTGTCTGATAGAATCTGTGTAGCACTGGACAACTGATACCTTGGACATGAAGAAGGCAAAGGTGTCCTGTAGATGATGTTCCCCACTCCGACCCCCAATGTTGACCCCCACCACGCCCTACGGAGAGAAAGTAGTGGAGGTTTGATAAGCGACTTGCGAGGTCGGCACCATCCATGAGTCCTCGGTCGGCGAGCCATACCGGCGCCCTTCAACCCCGCAGCTTCATTTCAAAGCTTGTGTCGCCATTTGTTGAACGCGATTGTCGTTGCGTGATCGATACTACGAACTTGTGTAACGTTGCTGATAACGATGCTTGTTATCGGTTTAGCAAAATGCAACACCGCCTTGTAAGGTATGTAGTTACTACTGTACCCCCAAATCGGAGTATCATTCAAGTGCTTGAGGTTCAACAAGATTCTCGGCATGAATCGGCTATTCTCACTGTCAAGTAGGGCTGATAACAACCAACAATGGCCTTTCGAATGGCGTTAATATGGGGATCAGTTGTGGCGGGCTGGAGGGAAACTGACCCCTAGATCCCATCCTGGCTGCAAGTGCAAGCCTCAACCTCTTCCCTTTCCATCGCACCAATTTTTCAGCTTGTATCATGACAATCAAGTGCATAAACAGCATCCTATTCAAGTCTGCCAACGTCATCGATGGCACAGGCTGCACTCCAGCTTTCAATGCGAATGTCTTGGTGAAAGATGGCTACATTGAAACGATCCAACCGCTCGGCGACGATAATGACCTTAAGGACGTCTCCGACCACAATGCTCGAGTGATTGATTGCGAGAACGGCAAATGGACTCTTT
Organism: Cladosporium sp. IMV 00045; assembly: GCA_001931905.2. Lineage (NCBI taxonomy): Eukaryota > Fungi > Ascomycota > Dothideomycetes > Cladosporiales > Cladosporiaceae > Cladosporium > Cladosporium sp. IMV 00045. Next base: position 14,820 of record MSJI02000214.1, read on the forward strand.
GCCCGGGCTTTATTGATATGCATGCCCATTCGGATCTTTCTTTACTTCACACACCGAAACATCTGGCAAAGATCACCCAAGGAGTTACCTTAGACGTCGTCGGTCAAGACGGAATATCGTACAGTCCGGTCACCGATACCTCGATGGCCCGTATCAGAAAGCAAATCGCAGGCTGGAATGGAAATCCATCTGAGCCGCCAGACTTCTTCGACAGATGGCGTAGCGTTAAAGAGTATCTCGATGTTCTCGACCATTCGAAGATCGCTGTGAATGCAGCCTACCTGGTGCCACAAGGCAATCTCCGGATCCTTGTTAAAGGCTGGGATAAATCACCTTGCACTCAAGAAGAGATCGATTTGATGAAAAATCACCTGCATACCGCATTCAAAGATGGAGCTGTAGGCATGTCATCGGGTCTCACATATGTGCCGGGCATGTTCGCGGACAATGCTGAGCTCACACAACTATGCCGAGTAGTGAAGCAGTACGACGGCTACTTCTGCCCTCATCACCGGTCCTACGGTAAAGGTGCAATTCAAGCTTATGCCGAGATGCTTGATCTTGCCCGCAAGACTGGTATCAGGCTACATCTGACGCATGCCACTCTCAACTTCCCCGAGAACGCTGGTCGGGCTGATGAGCTGATAGCCATGATTGACGCAGCGTTGGAAGAGGGCTTAGACATTACGTTGGACACTTATCCTTACCTCCCTGGCTCTACAACACTGGCCGCACTCCTTCCCAGCTGGGTCTCATCGGCTGACAACAAACTCGACATTCTGAGCGATGGGGAACAGCTTGCAAAGATCAGGCATCAAGCACTCATCTTGGGCACGGACGGATGCATGGGCTGCACTTTGGATTGGGACACCATCGAGATTGGCGGTGTTCAAAATCCTTCACTTGCCGAACCGTATGTTGGCAAGACGATTGATCAAATCGCCCGCGAGGAAGGAAAGGACGCCTTCGATGTTTGGATCGAGATCCTCAAGGCGGATGACTTTGGTACTACTATCATGCAACACGCGGGTCACGAAGGAAACGTACGCAAAATCATGCGTCACCGTGTACACACCGGGGGCTCCGACGGTATTCTGACGTCCACCAAACCACATCCGAGAGGCTGGGGAACGTTCGCTAGGTATTTGGGTCATTACCACCGCGATTTGAGTCAAGGCAAATCACGGAACATCACTGGCACTCAAGGCTCTGTGGGTGGCGATATCTTCGAAAGCGTCGAGCCCGAGACTATATTCGCTGGAGGGCTGGTGGAGGTTGTTAGTCACTTGACAGGTCGACCTGCTGCGATCCTTCGGCTACGCGATCGCGGCCTTGTCAAAGAGGGCTACCGGGCAGACCTATTACTGTTTGATGCAGATACCATTAGTGATGCTGCAACATTTGCTGTGCCGGAGCAGCCGGCCAAAGGAATTCGTACAGTTATGGTAAATGGCACGATCGCGGTGAATGAGGGTAAGCCCACAGGGGCGAGAGCTGGAAAGACTATTCGATTACGAGAGGTGAAAAGAGATGCCGAGTACGTTGTTAGCTAGAATTTTTCTTATTGGTATTCCGAAGAAGGGTCCTGTATCAATTTTTTGAGACAAATGCAAATCGAGCCTTACTGAGCAAGAGCTCTTGACTTCTGCAAAGGCGCCATTACTCCCTTGGCTGGTGTGGCCATCTTCTCTGCTAAATTTGTGCCCCCAAATATGGGCGATCAAGCTGCGTCTTGTGAATTGGGGTGAATCATTAGACATTGGGGGTCAACCGTCGATTTATTCAACATACAAATGATGAATCGTGAAGCATACAGACTCTTCTTCATACCAACCCAATCCAAATCTTAACATTGAGAACTATTCGAATCATGGCTCCAAGCATCGCTACCGAATCACCAATGAGTGGCCAACACATCAGTCAGTCGCGGACGCATTCTCTCAAGCCTGGTATCTACGTGCCCACTGTTGCTTTCTTTGAAGCCGGTGAGCATCAAGCAGTCGATGTCGAAACCACCAAAAGACACGTTGAGGTACTTGCCAGCTCTGGGGTTACGGGCATCGTAACACATGGAAGCAATGGCGAGGCAGTCCATCTCAGCCATGAAGAACGAATGCTCATTACTCGGACAACACGAGAAGCTCTTGCGAGCAGTGGTCATGGCGATATGGCGCTGTTGGTAGGCTGCGGTGCACCATCAACACAAGAGACCATCAAGTTGTGCAAAGATGCAGCCGAGAGCGGTGGCAACTATGCACTTGTATTGCCACCAAGCTATTACGGCTCTTTGTTGAACTCGAGCCTGATACTCGGCTTCTTCCGCGCCGTTGCAGACGCATCACCCATTCCTCTCGTGATCTACAATTTTCCCGCGGTACAAGGCGGTCTTGATCTCAACTCTGATCAGATCATTGAGCTCTCTCAACACCCAAATATCGTTGGCGTCAAGCTGACATGCGGCAACACTGGTAAATTGACTAGAGTGGCTGCTGCGACCTTATCGAGCGGGTTTGCAACCATGGGAGGCAGTGCAGATTTCTTGCTACCCACTCTCATCGCAGGAGGTCAGGGTGTTATCGCGGGTCTCGCAAATCTGAGTCCCAAGACTCATGTCAAGACCATGCAATTATACGAGCAGGGTCAAATCCAAGAGGCGCAGAGTCTGGCGACAGTACTTGCGCGAGGAGATTGGGTGGCGATCAAGGGCGGCTTCATTGCTGTCAAGACCGGATTGCAATCTTTCCGCGGCTACGGCGGTGTACCACGGCTGCCATGTGTCAAACCTGACGAAGTCGCCGAGGCCAACATGGGAGAAGGGTTTGCTGAGATGATGAAACTGGAGGCCTGTATCTGAAGCAGTTGGGCGCCTGTTGATAAGTAGGTAGCATCTAATACACATACGATTGATCGATCGTAGCATGTCATAAAGTCACGTTTCTCCGCCGGATTGATAGCTTATCAATTTGAATGTTGCTGGGGTGACATCTTCCACACCTCGGCTGTAACATCGATACAGGGTACTGCTTTACAAGGCATATCAATCAACCCCACCCTGCCTATCTCTCCACATCCATTATGATCCACATAACCCCCAACGTGCCCCCACTCTCCCATTCGACATTGGAAATTGTCTTCCCCAACCCCCAAATTGATGTTAGATGTTCACCAACACGATGAGCATGGAAGCGGAGACAGTGGACGCTCGACATGGTGTGAAGAGGAAACGCGCGAGTCGGGAAGGACTCCCAAAACGATTCCCCTGTCTCCATCCTGGATGCGACAAACGATACTCACGAGCTGAACATCTCCAGAGGCACGCCTTGAATCACAGCTCCGACCCCTTGTATCGTTGCGAGGAGAATGGTTGCCACCAGACGTTCGTACGACAGGACCTTTTCGAACGGCATACCGCCAGGCATGGAACATCGTGTCCTGCTCAGAGCTCACCTGCAACAACACGAACAAGTGATGTGCGTGAGGTGGTTGCCTTTTCATATCCACAAGCGTCAGAGGATGACGGGCAATCACATGCGCCAGTACCAAGCTCTGCTCATCACAATGCTGAATTTCTAGTCGATGAAATAACCATGGCAGGTGCGGACTGGTCGCTTCTTTCGCACGCAGGCGACGCCTCTGTTGTCGACCCATCTCAGAACAGCGACAATTTTGCCTCATGGCTTCTGAGTCCTCAAGCCCCTCATGGCTGGGATCTAGACCTCACTCCATTACTGTTTGCCGACTACGGTGTAGACTCTGGTTTGGGCCTGAGCAACAGCAATGGCTTCGGGGCAAGTCAATCAGAAATAGCCCCATCTGTTGATTCACTTGGGACATTGTTTGACGCAGCGAATGCGGATCTGGGGAATCTATCTCTACCACACGCCACATACTCATTGGGCAGCAAGATCTCCATCTCTGGAAGACGGCTCAAGGAGATGAAGAACCTTATTCTAAGCTTCCGTTGCAGGAACGCATCCAACGTTTTCTTCAGTGATGCCGGAGCAGACAGTCTTCTCTTCCAGTCAGCTGAAGGAGACCTTCCCAACATCAGTGCCTCTGTCATCGATCAATGCGTGTCTTCATTCTGGAAAGACGTGGCAGAGCAGATCTCAATCTTTCACTATCCAACGTTCTCCGTTGAGCATTGCCCTCCACTGCTGCTTTTGAACATTATCTCACTAGGTGCCGCGCAGCTGGTCCGAACTTCTTCTCCTGATGTCTTGAAACATTATCGAAGCTTTGCCGACATGATCATCACCAGCGTCCGATGGGAGATCTACACACATGACGATGCTCAGCCTCCAGTCAAGCTGTGGGTAGCGCAGGCTCTCTTGTCGCTTGAATTCTACGAAAAGATGTACTCAAGTCGTCAACTACACGAACGCGCACACATTCATCATGTCTCTACATTGACGCTACTGCGAAGAGGAAGTCCCCTGGGCGGGCAACCAGGTACAGAGATGCCTATCGATACCTCTACCAGCGCATCCCAGTATGCGAGCCGTGAGCAAAGTGAGAAACCACAGGTTCCAGTTGCTGACCCGGATGCATGGTGGAGACGATGGGCAAAGACGGAGTCTATGCTGCGAGTCGTCTTCACAGCCTTTGAGATGGATACGTTGCACGCCATGATGTTTGGTCATGAGAGTAACTTGTTCCCCTACGACGTCAGTCTACCACTTCCTTGTGACAACATACTTTGGACAGCTACGTCTGCCGAACAGGTTCGCGAACTCGAAACCACTTTCTGCATGCAAGGCATTAGATCTTTGAAATTTCTGGATGGCCTCAAGAAGTACTTGCATGGCAACGACGTACAAACACATCAATATGCCCGCCAGATTTTGCTTGTAGGCCTGCTCAACGTCGGCTGGCATATTCGTCACCAAGAAAAACACATGCACCTGATCGACAGCGCCCCTGCGCAAGAGGAACGCAGCAAGTGGACGCGCAAGTTGCTTCGAGCGCTCGATCGATGGAAGCGCTCCCTGACAGACGTTCTCGAGAGCATCAAACCACACCAAACAATAAAATCCGATGACCGAAGCATGGCCAAGCCAAACACGCTCTATCGGCTGGCTTATATAACGATGCACGTCGACATAATCGACTGCCAGATTCTGGCTGGCTCGAAACTTTTATTGGGCAGACATGTCAGCGCGAGAGAGCGTGCTGGTGCAGCCTTTCGTGCTAAGACCTGGGCAAGCTCTCCAGAAGCCAACTTAGCAATCTTTCATTCTTTCAATTTGCTTTCGGAAACCCTCTTCCCTCAGCATATGTCGAGAAGTGACAGCGACTTATTGGAAAATGGAGCAGAATCCCACTACTCCAGTCGATCAGACCATTGTGTCTATCGTCCCTGGTCCCTCTACCTCGCCGCTCTTGCCATCTGGAAATACAACTACGCAAAGAGATCAAATTCACAGATCTCGAACACGAATTCGGCTTCAGCTGACAAGCAGAAAACTGTTTACGATTACATCTCGAAGCATGCTAAGTCAGATGACCCACTCACATTGTCAGAAAGTGTATCAAAGCCCGATTGCATAGCACTTCTTCAATTCCTTGCAGACGACCTTGCTACAGCAGAACCTGAGATCTTGACCGAGGCTTCAAAACGACTTCGCGAATGCTGCAAATTGCTTTTTTCTCCAGTCTGATCGATAGTCATACAATTTGCTTCTATTTCTAGCCGACAAGCTTGCAAAAGCAGCTAAAAACCTGTTCAAATGGATCCAAAGCAGAATCAGTCAACACCAAAATTGCCGTTCTGAATCAACCCTGGAAAGTCGGGTTAGGATACAAGACCAAAGGGGACGGCCCTTGCGGCGTGCCAAAGGCGTCCTCAAACTGATTCTTCCACCACTCGACGGTCGCACGATCGTTCTCAAACTGCCGGAAACCAGCTGTCTGCGTAACGTTGCTCAGCAGAGGATTCGTCTCCTCCGTCTGCAAAGCATACTGCGTGCTCGACTGGGTCTCCTGGAACTCCCTACTCGCCAACCAAGAGATGAACAGCTTCGACGCCTCGGGCCTCGGCGTGCTTGCGAAAATAGCACCCGTCTGCGCCCAGGTCATGTACTGGTCATTGGGGATCACGTCGCCCCACCAGTCCTCCGAGCCAGCACCGCCGCTGGTGAATGTGAGTGCTCTTGACGAGTTGGTCGAATTGTGCTGGTCCTCGAGTTCGAAGACGGGGGTGCCGGTGCCTCGCACCCACTGGACGTCGTTTGCGGCGACGCCCTCGAGCCAGGAGTGGCCGTATTTGGAGACGATGAGGGCGAAGAGGTAGGCTACGGCATCGTCGTCGTTGGGCCAGGTTAGAATGAGCTTCGACTTCCAGGCCGGGTCTGCGAAGGCTTCGAAGGTTGATGGGACGTCGGAAGCATCGAGCTTGGTCTTGTCGTAGAGCAGGTGACCGAAGTTGTCTGCACGAGTGTCAGTCTTCGAAGTCTTTCGATAGTTGAAGAGGCAGACTCACAGTTGAAAAGACCCAACCAAGCGCCATCATGATCCTTCTCCCCATTGAAGATATCATCGAACTCCGCAGGCTTGTAGTACAGCAACCTGTTCTGGCTCTTCCACCTAGGAAAGTCCTGCAAAGTCTGCAGAACAGCGATGTCCGCGACATGGCCTCCCTCGTAAAATGCTCTATCAGCGCGTCCATCATGATACTTGCTGAGGTCGACCGTCAAGTTCAACGGGATGTTCGGGAAACGTTCCTTCCACGCGCTGCGAACACCATCGCCCTGTTCACCAGCATCGCCACCCCAAAAGACCTGAAGCGGCTGACTGCCATTCGAAGACTCCTGCTGAGCAGCGGCGTAGATTTCATCGAGAGACCTCGTCTCCTTCGGCACGTTGGGCTGCCATTGGGCAGAAGCGCCGATGATGGCCAAGGGCAACGCGGCGGTTTGGATTCTCATTGTATCGAACAAACACGAAGGTACGAGTTGAAGGAACGAAATGCGACGATCACGGTCTATCACCTCAATACATATACACAACAGCCCATCTGTCGTCATGTGGAAACCCTATAGTGCTTCCGTAAGCCACCCTTATACACTTCATTCAATTGACTTTTCCCACGTCCCCACTTCTGCGCAGGATTCCGCTGTGGGGAGGCGAGGGTTTTTGGCCTTTGCGCAGGAGGTCTCATTTAGAATCATCCTGTTAAGCTCCTTGCTTCGTAAGACCATTGATCCTGATGAATGATTCAAGATGCCGCACCCTCTGCCGACCGTTGTGCACGCGGCCGTTGGCAATTCCTCGACGCCGAATTCGAAAGCATGCCGCGATTTAGCTCCATTTCGCATCGCCTCAGCCACGACGTCGCGGCTCTAGACTGCCAAGTTGACTGCGTGTATTATTGGTAATAATGCGGAATGAGGAGGTTGACGAGATGAACCATAACCTAGTGTTTGTTTGGTTGGGTTAGAATGAAGAATACCGGTAAGATCTTGATGCCCCCGTCTGACAGCAAAAAACCAAAAGCCTTCGTGCTCGCTCCTCCTTCTTTTCTTTTTCTCTGCGTCTATCTTCTTCTCGACATTATCATCATCCTATTCCATTTCCCTCCCACGAACCTGCTCCACGATCCTCCGCCCTTACCTTACCCTCGAGCCAAAGAAAGAAAAAATCATATCGCATATATCGATCAGGTCCTTGTAAAGCCCTAAAATCCGATCTCCGTTCGGTGAAGAAACCATCTTCGATCGAACATGTCATATAAGCAACCTCTACACACTTCTAGCATACAAGATACTCAACTTTCTAAACAACCGCCAACCTAGTCGAGACCATTTCAAAACCTCTGTCGAAAAGCAAAAGAAGAAAAAGAAAGAAGGAAAGAAAAAGGAAATAAGAAGACAGGCACAGAAGAAAAGTAGGAAAAGAATAAATAATAAATGAAAAGAAAGGAAGAGGAAGATATCAGGAACCAAGAGAGCAAAAGCATCAAAGCAGCATTCAATAGCAACGATCACAAAACCACAGTAGAAAAAAAGAAAAAAAGAAAAACAATGAAGAACGAAAGAGGATCGGAAGAGAACGGTGATCTTAATCTCTATCTCATACAGAAGGGGTATAAAAAAACCATTCCACCCTTCGCCCAGCACCCAGCACCGAAGGCCCCCCTTTAGTGAGTATGTGATCATGCGCCCATGCTTTCCCCGCGCACATACGATTAAAAAAGAACTTACGGAGACAGTTGAAAATAGAAAAAATGAAAAACCATAAGAATAGAAAGAAAAAGAGAGAGAGAAAAGTCGAGGATTTTATGCAATTGACAGGAACGCGTGCTTTTCGAATGAATCTCGATCCTTGTGTATGAAGGTTTTCGAAACGCCGTTTGTAGGATGGTAATGCCGTTAGTGATGGTATGGCGTGTGTTTCGATCGAATGTGAATTTGTGATCTGGACTGTTTACTTGTTGTGTGCGATTTCAAGGATTTGATTCGTCCATTATGTGTGTTGGCTGAAAAGACCAGTTCGGTGTGTATTACTCGCCGTGTGAGTGTCATGGTGTATGAAGAGGAGTAGAGCTGTATGTATTGGTCCGCCGCTCTTGGCCGCGAGGCATAACGTCGTGTTGCTGGTCGTGGTGCGAGCTGGATATTCCGGCGAACAACGTTCGATGTCGGCAAGCCTTCTTTTCGAAGCTGTTCGCCGATGCAGTCTAGTGATCGACCTCGTGGTGACCACCTCCAACTTTCAGAGCCTTTCCACTGGAAATCAATGTAGGAAGTCCTCGCATGCCGTTCTTGCAACTCGATCCAGCTCTCACAACTCCAGGCTCAATTTCATGATGGACATGGTTGTTCATCATATCTCCGAGAAGACGTCCCAGCTCAGCCCGAACTAATGACCACTCTCGCGCCCTCCTTGCCCAAAACACCCCTCTCCTTCTCCTTGCCCTTCGGACTACGATCGCGGCCCTTCTTCCTCGAGAACAAACCCAGCATGCCCGGTGAGCGTTCAGCCCTCTTGTCACGAGCGCTCTCATCAACCATACCCGCGCTCTGATTCGCCATATCGCTCCAGCTGCCTTGCTCGTTCAGGACGACCTGCACGCCACCACCCATGGAAGTGCTGCGTGTGCTGCCTCGCGGGCGGGGCGGAGGGCGCGATGTCGAAGGTTTGTCAGACGGCGCGGTATCTTCGTACCGGACTGTTCGTGGGCCTCTTTCCCGAGGTGGGTCGCGGGCTGGTTGAGGAAGTTCTGATGTTGGCGGTATAGGGGGAATTGGGGGAAGGTCTGACTGAGGTGGTGGGCCTTGGGGTGGCATGGGGTACAAGGGAGGAGATCCGGTTCCGGAGCGAGTCGATGAGCGGGTGCGCGAAGTGCTTCCTGGTGTGTGTGCTCTGGGCGGTGGGGTGGATCGCCCTTTATCTTGTTGCCTGACTGTTTCTACAGATGGGTTCTTTTCCGATCCGGCTGGTGCTGGTGCAGAAGCTGCAGCGGCGGCTGCGGCTGCGGGATCTCTAGTCTCGGGGACGAGGGTGTAGTTGAAGGGCTCGAACATCGTCTCGACCATGCGGTGCAGTTCGTCCGCACGAATCTCTTGAGGTGTGGCATCATCTCGCAATTCTGCGCGAGGCTTCTGTTTCCGCGCTCTGGCCTCCAACGGTGCTTCCTCGAGAAGAAGTTCCTCAAGATCGTATGTCGCATCGAAATTTGTCTTTTCGCTGGAAGGGCAAAATACCGGCTCGATTTCCTTTCTGAGCAAAGCATTAAAGTCAAGCTCCCTGAAGAAAGGGTTGTCGGTGAAAGTATCGAATCCAGCAGAGCCAATTCTCTGTGTCTTGTCCTTTTCGAGAAGACTGCTGATTGCATGCAGACAAGGCATCGAAACAGGCGGAGATGTGACGGGGAATGATGGGTCTGCCTTGACGATGGCCTGCGCCAAAGCATCGTGATGGCTGGCCTCGAAAGGTCGCTTGTTGTAAATGCACTCGTAAAAGAGTACGCCCAGCGACCACCAGTCAACTTCTGAGTGATATCCCTTGCCCATGTATACTTCCGGTGCCAGATAAGCCAAAGTTCCAGATTTACTAGTAAGTGGCTTATGGGGCGTCAGGTCGGAAGCCACATTGAAGTCTGCCAAATGGACATGGCCTTCGTTGTCCAGTAGTACGTTATCGGGCTTGACGTCTCGATGTACGATTCCCTGTCCGTGGACGTATCTGAGCGCACAGCCAAGCTCTGCTACCCAGAATCGCACTGCTTCTTCGGTGAAGGTCTTTCTTGAAATGTGGAATCGGAGATCTCCACCAGTCATCAAGTCCACGACAATGTATCTTTCCCTAATGTCAGCGCACGTTCTCTTGAATGTCCGTATGGAAGGACGACTCACAAATACTCCATATCCTGAAAGCTGTACCGCAAGTTGCACAGGAATGGATGGTTCAAGTGCTCCAGCATCCTTCTCTCTCGTATTATATTCCTAACACTTTCCGAGCGTACCACTTCATCTTTCCGGATGTATTTCAGGGCAAACGTGAGACCGGTATCCTTTCGCTCGACAATTCGTACTTTTCCGAATGCACCCTTTCCGACAACTCGTAAAAGTCGGAAGTGATTAAGGTTGACCTCGTCGGTCATGCAGATTGGCTTGCCATTTGAGTTACCCATGGCGGGTAGTAGGCTCGGCCGCTATCGAGCGGCGTTGTGAATTATCGAATTATCGGTAGGGACCTGAAGTAGATCGAAAGTCAGCATTTGCGCATTGTGAAAATGTCGTTTTGGTTCACACGTCGCCCATCTGGCTTCATCCACGAACGACGATGATCGACAGACGCAGTCCGGCGTCAGGGTGGTTGACCTGCAGCATACGTACAGTATTCGTCCTAGGGACGTGGTATCTCGCGCGCCGCAAACAGCGTAGGCGAGAAGGGATGTAGCCAACCTTGAACTCCAAGGGCAAGAGAAGATAACAAAAACACTCCCGGGCTGTTGGCAATGTTTATTTCCAGGAAAGACTACCGCAGCATGTCCCTTAGTGGTGAAGAGATGAAAAGCGTGGTAGGTCAAAAGTGTATGCTTGCAATCAGCAACAGCAGCGATTCCATACGAAAGGCAACCCCTCAATGAAAAGGCTACCTCTCCCTCAGTACTTCCTCTCCGGCAAATGCCTTTGTTGGAGACGTCAGATGCCGCGATGGCCTTCCCAATTGCGCTCGGAGTGCAGCAATGTATGCAAGCTGCCGGGGTGCCGACGTCAAGATAGCGTGGCCTTGTGCGACGTGGGCGTGAGCAATGGTGAGAGGCGGTGCGGTGTTGCACGAGGGCGTGATGTGAGAGAGCAAACCGGGATGTCGGGACCGGCGTGGTAGGTGGAGGAAGGTGGTGGGTGGTGACAGGCACGGAGTAGTGAAGGCGCTTTCAGTTGCGAGAAGTGAGATGCAAAAGACCTGAAGCGGAAGGGGCTGCCGGAGCCGCGTGGGAAAGGCGTGGGCAAGGCGAGGCGGTAGGCGACAAGCCGATAAGCGGTATGCGGTGCACGAATGGGTTGACCGGGGTGGTGATGTTGATGGGTGAGAGAGATAGAGCGGGAGTCGCAGTGTGGCGGCTGATGAGGGTGCAGCGTGGTTAGAGTGACAGGGAGAGAGCTGACAACTCGTGATGTGTGGCTGCTGCTTCTACTCTCTCAGCTGTAACCAGAGACAGAGAGGGGAGGGGATGGAGCGGTCGGAGGTTTGTCGGAGTTGGTGAGAACAGGGAGACGGCGGTGGCGGCGTGGGCGGTTTTTGGTGGAGAGGGAGGTGGCCTGGCCTTGTGGGCGGAGGAGTGTTTCGAAAGGGGAGGATCAGCGTCGTGCTTCTGGTTCATGCCATGAAGGACGCAGTACACGAATCATGCAACTGATACAATGAGAGAACGCCGCAATGCACGCGCCACAGAGCGAGAAGTAAGAAAGAAAACACTGTTAAAGACAGACGGACACGAGAAAGGGACCCTGATCGCTTCCTCTACGTTACCAGGTATCCTTCTAGAAAAATGCGAGAATGGCTTTTGCAGGGTTGGACGGTTGAAGACCTTTCCGTTTGCCACTCGTCTAGCACGTGTGATCGTGCATATCCCAGATCCTTACATTTCTTGTCCTTCGCGAGGCGCATAATCGATCATCCCGACACACGATATCAATTTACAGGATTCACGTAGACAACAATGCATGACAGACCTCCTATTCCACGAGGTGTCATCTCACATCAATACCAAAATGGCCCCCAAATACAAAACCACGCTACTACTCTCCCTCACTCCCTCGCCTCCCCCAAAAAGACCCAGCTGGACGGACGCCCAGCGCGCTCTAAATTTGCTTTTCCCTTTTGCTTGGAGCTTCGCCAGGACCAGCCAGCGCCACCCGCTCGAGCCGCATGTCCCGAGCACGTCTTGAGTTCGCGTGGTGGGCGGTCGTCTTCGAGTAAAAGAGAGATGGATGCTCTTTGAAACAACCCGTCCCTCGTTCATTTCTCACGAACAGCCGAAAGGATTCCTCGCTAACTGCGGGAATACCTCGAGGTTCAGCTCGAGTAGCGTGGTTTCGAGTCCATCTGATGATGAGGGGGATGCTTTCGACTTCACTTCTTGCATGCCCATGGTATCAATGGGAAACTCCTCTGTTGTTACTGCATACCAATCTCTTCACGCACTTCCTCCTCTGCATTACGAATTAAACTCACCTAATCTTCTCGGCCTCCCAACCCGAACCAAAGAGACGGCAAAAAACTTCACAGCCCTATCGGCACCTCCGGCGATGGGCGTTCCTTTCTCCCTTCCAATCCCAATCCCATACTTCCCAATTCCCCCCCAAGACTTTCGCCCAACACCCATTAGCCTCCGCGGTCCGAATTGACAAGTCTACGACGGAATGCCGAAAATACCCCCATCCTCTTTGAAAAGCCGAAATGACAGATAAACAATAATAAGGTACTACCGGGGCTTACGAATGCTGTTGATGCACATACACGTCGTTCTTGTCGCGTCTTCGCTTGTCTCCGTCTATCTCTCCCTTTCGGAGTCGCGTCCGCTGCAAATTCACTTCCTTGGATAGATCAGACCTGCACACACAACTACTGTAGCTACTAAGCGACAAAGCGACAAAGCAAGGACTGCACGATCCATGTTCAATTCCAAGCAGTGCCGTCACACCGCATTCCCAGGCACCTACTTGCTCTTCACGCTTGCAATCATACGTACTAAACCTAGGTAAAGAGCCCATCGTCTGTCTCGGCGCCGTGGAGAAGAATACGGAGCCGGCTCGCGTAGCATGGACGCCCTTCGTTACTTCGTACACCACCCGAGCCACAAGTAGGTACGGTAGGCACGGCAGGTCGCCAAATCACATCTCAGAGAAAGCGGATTCTGTACAGATCTACAAAGAAAGAACGGTATTTACCGACCAAGCGCGCCCATCTTCTCCACTCCCTGTCTATCAAACCCACAGAAAACCGGTATGATCTTCCACGCTATGCAACTACAGTATGTACTATCAAGGTAGCGATGCTTCCTGGCAGTAGTAGTATTAAATAGTAGTAGCTCACGGTCTCGTAGAGGGTGTCAATAGACGAACAAGCGAACAGCCGAGGAAACGAACAAACGCAAACCATACCCAAGTAACGTTACATAAGCAACCACCGACCTGGGCAGGCTCGCCTCCCAAACGCCGACATGTCGAACGTGCGGACCTTTTCTTGGTGTTTTCAGCAAACAGATCACATCTACATGTACTCATCCTCTAGCAATCTCCCGGGAAGTCATGTGCCTCGGCGATTGAGCCTCAAGATATGTAGGTAGGTAGGCAGCTCCATCAGTCTCTTTTTCTTTTTTCTTTTTT
>MSJI02000215.1:0-24858 GCA_001931905.2 Cladosporium sp. IMV 00045
TTAACTAACAACCTCACAGAATTCAAGCGCTATCAACTCTCAACCCTGGTCAACCGCCTCCTCGAAACCGAACAACCCATTCCTTTAGAATTCCTTGTCAATGGCCAATTCCTGAGAACATCCCTGGACGACTTCCTCACACAGAACGGCATCAGCGCAGAAAACACCCTCAACGTTGAATACGTCAAGGCTCTCGTCCCTCCCCTTCACGTGGCAAGCTACGAGCACGACGACTGGGTTTCCTCCGTTGATGTCCTGTCCGGCTCTTCCGACGCAGCCAAGTGGGCAGGCAGTACCTATGATGCCTCAAGCCAGCCTCGCGTGCTCTCTGGATCATTCGACAGCATCCTGCGCATGTGGGACACCAGCGCCAACATCATCGCCACCGGACAGGCCCACGCAGCACCCATCAAAGCCACCAAGTTCATCTCCCCAACCCAGATCGTCTCCTCAGGCGCCGACCGCACCCTTCGCCTGTGGAATTACTCAGACGCCGTCCAACCCGGCCAACAAGGCACTCTGACGCCCACCCTCGAACTGTACGGGCACAAGGGCTCCGTCGACGCCCTCGCCGTGCACGCACCCTCATCACGCATCCTCTCCGCCTCAGCAGACCACACCGTCGGCCTCTGGTCCACGAAGAAATCCGAGAACACCACCGCCCCCGAACACCTCCTCCCGTCCGCCTCGAACAAGCGCCGCAAACTCTCCGCCAACAGCAAACCCAGCCCCCAACGCGGCCCCCTCAGCCTCCTGTCCAAGCACACAGCGCAAGTGTCCGACGTCGCCTTCGACGCCAAAGACCACACCGTCGCCTACAGCACGTCGTGGGACCACTCGCTGAAGACGTGGGACCTGACCACCTCCGCCTGCGTCGACTCGCGCTCCACCCCGCAGCCCCTCTTTTCCGTGCTGCACCTCCCGGACTCCTCGCTGATCGCCTGCGGCACGTCCGCCAAGCACATCACGCTGATCGATCCGCGCGCGTCCGCGCAGACCATTTCCGCCATGACGCTGCGCGGCCACACCAACGCCGTCGTCAGCCTGTCCCGCGATCCGAACTCCAGCCATCAGTTCGTTTCTGCCAGCCACGATGGCACGTGCCGGATTTGGGACCTGAGGAGCGCGCGCAGCGATGCGAGCGAGCGTGTCGGTGAGAGTGTTTATGTCATTGGCCGTGAGAGCGGGAAGGGTGGCGTCGCGGGCGATGGCGTCAAGGTTTTCGGCGTGCAGTGGGATGCGGAGGTGGGTGTTGTTAGTGCTGGTGAGGATAAGCAGGTGCAGATCAACAAGGGGCAGTCGTAGGTGTAATTCTTTGCTTGGAAAAAGGGAGTATGGGCTAGGTATTTTGTATCAGAAGTAAAGTAGAGATTGAAGAATGGAAGGCATTTTGAGACTAGAAATTGGTTGCTCACCCGTGAAATGCGATTTAGCACTCGTTTGATATACTTGCTTTGTTGTATACATTGACGAAAAGCACAAAAAGAAAAATATCCATGCGAGCCGACGATATCTGCCAAAAAGCATTGCAACAGGGCTCTTCCCGTAAAATGAATGCAAAGCACGAGCTTTACCAGAGAGAGAAAGAAAAGGAGAACGAAATAAATAAGACAACAAAAAAACAAACACAAATAATCCAAAGCACAAATCAACATTCACATCCCACAAAGCTCACTCATAATCTAATCATACCAAATAGCATTCATCCCAAACCCGGGCTCTTTAACATCCAACCTCGCCACCCTGCCCAAGAACTCTTCCTTCCAGCGATAGATCTCCACAAACCCCTGCTCATCATCGCACATGGCCAACCACTCGTCGCTCCACGGACACGGGCTGACGGCATTGCTATGCCCGCCGCTGGTGGGGGTGGGGTTCAGACAAATCTGCCTCTCAATACTGCCCCCCTCGCCCAGCTTGAAAGCCGCAATGTAGCCCGTGAGAGAAGGCGAGTTGGAGCGGGATGTGGCGAAGAGGTAGGCTCCGCTGGATGATGTGAAGACGACGTCGGAGCGGTACATTTTCGGGTAGAGTTCTGCGTGGCCCGGCGGGATGAGCGGGTAGGAGTCGTTGTTGTAGATTGGCTCGTGGGTCGCGGGGTTGATGGTGTAGCTGCAGAGTCGGTTGCCGGATTCCATGAGGGCGTAGAGCGTGCGCGAGTCTTTGGAGAGTTCGACCCAGCGGGGGTGGTCATTGGGAGCGGGGGCGGAGAGGGAGGAGACGAGGGTTAGTTGGCCGGTGGTGGAGTCCTGGGGTGGCGAGGTTAGTGGGTTTGGAAATATGAGGAGAACAGGACGGGCGGGCGGCGAACCTTCTTGTGCGTCCAGATCTTGTTGGCCCACATGTCGGCGGAGTAGAGGTACTCCTCATCTTTGTCGAAGACCATGCCGTGAATGGCAGTGTTATCCTGGTAGGGATAGTTCTGAACGTTCTCCTTCAAGCCGCCGCTCTCGTCGACGGAGAAGACATTCCCGTAGCCCGCGAAATCGTAGAACGGGTTGCCGTAGACGTTGTAGGGCGGCTTGTTGGCGGCGAGGACGAAGATGGCGCGAGTCTTGGCGTCGGCGTCGTTGGCTTTGGGGTGGCCACCCATGGGGTGTGATGAGTGGTGCACAATGTCTGAGGGCGAGTTGACGGTGAAAGAGTTCCATTTCTTCATGCCGGCGCCGTAGATTGTTTTCCGGTCGTGGGAGAAGGTCATCCAGGAGATAGGCTCATCTTTGGGAATTTCGGTGCGTTTGACCAGTTCGAGAGTGAGCTTTTCATCGTCGAATGCAACGGTGAAGATGGCGCCTGGTGGCGTCCTGGAATTGGTGTTAGTTGGTGATGTATTGAAGATTCTGGTGGCGACGTGATTCGAAAACACGCGATTGGCATGTTTGAATTATATTTCGTTTCATGATATTAGATTTTCAACCTAAGGGCTCAAACATATCATATAGCCGAAGTAATAGACAGAAACGAAAAGACATACCAAGTACCGATCATCAAATGGTGCTTCATCCTGGCTTGTTGTCTATACCAGTGGCTGCTAATTCGTGAAGGTTGACGTTGACCGATATTTTGCAATCTCGAAAGATTCCTGAACATGGGGAAGGAGAACAGCAACGACCAGATGAATGTACAGACATGATGTTCTTTCCTTGTCGTCCTCGAGATCCACCATCGGCCACCTCGGAGCAATGCTTAGCCACTTCGGCAGCCAGTCGCGGGTGTATTAACTTCCTCACGCCCATTCTCAATTACATCGAATAATGACATGGACTCTTGTAGTACCCACGACTTTCTTCATTCATTCTCCTTCTCCTTCTCCACATCAACTCATCGCCCAAGTCGATCCCTGTGCCTCGTCCAGTCTCACCCGCATTCATACTCAGACCGCCCAATGGCTCGGGCTTAGCTGCAGAACCACTCCACCCTCCCTCTTCGACTCTGTACTCATGCAGCCCGAAATGCACGAGGTTGGATCTGGCCAGGAGCCATGCCGCACATTCTCACCACTCCCGATATACCTCCTTTTCGACTCCTACAATTGAACTGCGCGGCCAACATCACTTGACATCGCCCAGTAACAGCCTCAGCGCGTGAATAATCACAGCTCATCATACCCACGACTGCCAACGGCGCTTCCGTTCGCTTCAACCAATTCACTCTCTCTCCACTTCACACGCGCCCAGCCTTGCGCAGGCTGCTGCAGCTCCAGCCATTGGCCTACCCTAGCCAACGCATACATACCAGCAACGTTTTCTTAAATCCTCGCACATAATGGGCTTCCTCGACGGCGACTTCTTCGGTGGGACGTCCTCCACATACGGCAGCTCATCTCGCCATCGCTCGCGCTCAGGAACCCGCTCCACCAGCGGGCGCAGTGGCTACTACGCCCGCCCTTCGGCGTCGCGGAGCAGCTCTTACCATGGCGGCAATGGCAGCAGCTCGCGCGGCTTCTTCTCTTCCACCGGCAGCGGCGGTTCCTCTCACTACAAGCGAAGGCCGCGCGATGGCTACATCTCATACCTTGTGCACAGATTGCAGCGCCTGCTGAGGGATCTGTGGCAATATTTCCGGAGACATCCCGTCAAGGCCTTCTTCGCCGTCATCGTCCCGCTGATCAGCGCTGGAGGCGCCGTGGGAGGACTTCTCAAGGGAATGGGTTTCCGAATCCCGGCTGGGATTAGCAGTGTGCTTGGGACTGGTGGCGGTTCTGCGAGGGGTGGTGGAGGATACTATGGAAGTCGGGGATACGGAGGCGGCTCAAGTTCTGGCGGATGGGGCGGTTTGAGCAGCTTCCTGGGAGGTGGCGGTGGTGGAGGTGGCATGGTGGACAATGCCGGGAACATCATCAAGATTGCGAGGATGTTCATGTGAGGAAGGCCCGAGGAACACTGGCGACGGCACAGATCCTGGAGATCATGTAACATGCCATGTGGTGGCGTCCGGAGCAAAAACCATGCAATGTTGCAGATGCGACATAGGAACAAGACACTGATGATTGCACAAAATCCGCGGCTATGCTCGCACTGCGATGTCAGTGACATACGGGGAACAAATTGAGAAGCTCGAATGCAACCGAGCATAACGAAATGGGAGTTAAAGGGAGGATTTCTGATCTCACGGGATACACGGAACGGCGTTTCAAACATAAGATTCCCTTTCAGGCAGAAACGGGCCACGAGCGATCGGGAAAAACGCCTGGGTTTATGGTAGACAAACAGCATGTACGCATGTGAATGACATTTTCTCCTTTTTGTCACATGACACCCCATTCACTAGCTTTCATTTGCGCCAGTGCGGCTACATAATATCCAGATTGACGAACGCAGCAGCACACACACACACATCTCTGGGCCCAACAAGACTGAAACGCAACCTCGCCACCGACCACCTCGACAACATATCCACGCCCAACCATGGCGACTCGAGGCTTCTACACACCCATCCACTCACCACCCTCCTCGCCGCCCGCCATGCCAGCACTCTCACTCTTATCACCACGCTTCCTCGACCCAAGCGACCACTCCATCGCCTCCCTCTACTCCGACACGCCACTCCTCGAAGGAAACGATAACAGGACCACCCACAACAACAACAACAACAACAACAACAACAACAACAACAACAACAACAATAATAACAACAACAACAATAACAGCCTCTACATGTCCATCTCCGACTCGGACGACGAAGAACTCATCCCCACCACCGGCGGCGGCGGCGTCCTCCTCCCCACCAACTCCCCCTCCGCAAACGGACAACCACCCATCCCCCCTCTCAAACTCCTCCGCCCCCGCTCCTACACTCTCCCGTCTCCCACCTCCCTCCCACAAACCCTCACACACATACTCCCCACGCGCCCAAAACCCAAACCCATGCTCAAAATCCTGCTAGCCCTCACGCCCCGCCCCGCCAGCCGAGCGGAGCACACTTTCTTCTCCGCGCTCAGCGCGCGTTTTTGTGCGGATTTCAGCGCGGGAGGGGAGGAGTGGGGGTGTGTGAGTTTGTATGCGCATTTGAGGGGGTGGTTGGAGGGGTTCGAGAGTGGCGTGCAAGGCATGGATGTTGATGGGGAGGGGGAGGTTGGGATCGGGGGTATTCACCCTTACGCTCTGCGCGCGAAGCTGGCGCAGGAGAGGGAGGTGCAGTGGCGCTTGGGGGTGCCGGTGCTGTTGGGGTTGATTGAGAGGGAGGTCAGGAGGGGGAGGAGGGCTTTCGTCGTTTGCGGGTTGGGAACGGGGGATTGGGAGGGGATGAGGGCGTTTGCGGACAAGGTGAGTTTGTTGTGGTTTGATGCTTTGAGGAGAGGGTTGGAGATCTGACGAGGCTACAGATTGCTGAACCGAATGGTGTACTGGCTTTTTTGCCGGTTGTGGATGCTGGTGGGGTCGTGCCGCCAGAGTTTGAGAGTAGGACGGTGGAGGTGAGTGATTCGTTGAAGTAATGGGCAAGAGTATACATGGTGCTGACACTTCCTTCTGCTCGAATAGATTAAATCGACTGATCCGCCTCAGATCTACGACGCTCTTCTAGCGGCACTCTATGCCAGGGGCACAATATCTTCAGCAGGTGAGGCGAATGAGCCTATCTTGATCGATGATTGAGAAGCCACAGACGTTTGATGATGCTCACTGGTTGGATGAAGAAGTTTCGGCAGCTTGCGAAGGACTGTCAGTGATGATCACTGATGCGAGAGACCATTGTGTCAAGGAGAGTACTGTTTTAACATTGAGCGCCCGGACAGCACACCCTTCAAAAGAACATTTCTACTCCAGATCACACGCAGAGAGAGCAGAATGCGGTATATCAGTGACCGCACGTCTTCTGACGACCCCATTTGGTGAGGTGAAGTCTCGTTTAGCTCTGAAGCTTCGCCTGTCATCTATGGCAAGTACGACTCCCTCCAGTTTCCATTTTCGATATCAACTTGAAAACACACGTATGACAGTCTCCTGAGACCTTTTGAGAAAACCAGGTTACCTCATCATGGCGGCATCGACCCTGCTAACACCCACGCTCCATGTCGAGGTCCAGCTGACAAGCCCTCCGGTTGGAAGCCTGAACATCCACGCGGCAATGCGCAAAGCCGTTGCCGAATGGATCCAGACCAACTATGCTACCGTCACCATCGGCAAGCTGGACGACTACCGGGGAATCGACAACAGCATCTACATCCGCTCAATCGAGATCGCTGACTTTACAGGCCCGCATGAACCAACCGGCTACTACTCGCTCATAGACGTCGCACTCGACGTCCAAACCTATGTCCTACTCCCAGAAGACGACACAGGCACCCGTCGACGCGTCAAGCAAGACAGCGAGACTTCCCGCATCGTGGCACTGCCAAACGCTTCACTGCACGAAGAATGGAACTCGCTCGTATTCGACGACGGCTTGCCGTCACGCTTGCTCCGCTATCTAGTCAGGATGGTGGGAATGATGGGTACGCCTGGCCTCAACATTGCAACCTTCAACTGGAACAAGATCTGCCTACTTTATGGCCCTCCTGGAAGCGGTAAGAGCACGCTTTGCCGTGCTCTCGCGCAGAAGCTCAGCATTCGTACTAGCGACTTTTTTCCAAAAGCGACGCTTGTTGAGATCAATGCAAATGCCATGCTCAGCAAGTATTTCGGCGAAAGTGGCAAGCTTATCGAGAGCACGTTTGAGAACGTGCAGAGTATTGCGATGGATCGCTCGACTTTCGTGGTTGTGGTCATTGACGAAGTCGAGACTATTGCCTCGTCTCGTCAACGTGTTTCGAGCAGTGGCGAGTGCAGTGATGGACTTAGGGTGAGTCTACCTGTGCCATGGCCCATTGTGTCAGGTGATCTATACTTATGGATTGCCAAAGGCAACAAACCAGCTCTTGACCGCTCTTGACCGTCTGCGCCACCTGCCGAACATTCTCGTTTGCTGCACTAGCAACCTGATCGAAGCTATCGTACGACATCAAACTATTCCCAAATGCATGTTTAGATACATCTGTACTGACTCTTCGAAGGATCCTGCCTTCCTCGACCGTGTCGACATAAAGCAGCACGTCCCTTCCCCTTCCTCAGCAGCAGTCTACAACATCTTCCGCAGCTGTATCAACGAGCTCATGCGAAGCAAACTGCTCGCCGGCGAGACCACCAGGATCAGCTGCAACGGACCCGAAGAATCTCAAACCTCGAAGTGGTCGCCGCCACAATCAGCGCAGCGGTCTCGATCTCCCTACCCTACCCGCAACAAGAGACGCCGCACAGCAGCTTCAGCACGCACCCCATCGCCCACCACGCAGCAGACTTCCAGCTCGCAACTCATCGTTGCTTCCTCTCCCGCAGAGGAGAACTGGACTGCCAACAGTGACGATAGCGACAACGAACAACAAACGATCCCCACGCTCCCCACCACCCTCATGACTCAATACCAAGACCCTTCCAGTCCAGGCCAACGGATCTGGACTCTTGCTCAGAAGTGCCAGGATTTGCAGTTCAGTGGTCGTACGCTGCGACGTCTCCCGGTGTTGGGTCTGGCGATGTATACATGGGGAGGCAGAGTCGGCATGAGTGAGGCGGTTAGTGCTCTGGAAAGGGCTGTTGAGGAGGAGATTCTTGCGATGAGGAATGGGAAGGTTGATGGGAAGGAGTGAGTATGAGCTGAAGAGAGGGTCGGTAAGGGAAAGGTAGTAGCTCTTGAGAGAATGGCAGGTCTAACGAGATCGACACGTACAATGCGCATGGCCCATTACGACAAATATACTGAAATGAACTCCCAATTACGTCTTTCTGTTTTTGTTCACGAAAACATTGAGAGCCTGCCTTTCTCCATCCGCAAAGATACAACGATAGCCATCGTTTCGCTTCATTTTCTCGCCTTGCCAATACAGAATTATTCAATCTTCCAACTTGATAATACAAATATTGCTTTGAACATAACTCCCGAGCCAGTCTTCAATTTGAACTAAACCTCTATTTGCCCTTCTCGTTGCCATAATGGGCCTGAGTGTACGCGGCACCCACACCGTTGGTGCTTCCGACCTTCTGGTCCGCGTGCGACTTCTCGAACGTTGGCGTCGAGATGCCCTTGGCGTGTTCTTGATTGGAGATGGTGTTTTCGGGGTTTCCTGTGGTGGATTTGTCAGAGGACATGCAAGGTTGGTGATGTGTGATGTGGCGGTGGGATGAAACAGGGCTGGTGCTTTGCAACGAAGCAGATGGTTATGCAAAGGGATGTTACGTACCTCTGGGAGTCGCCACGGCGGGCATGTGAGTGTTCGAACCGCCCTGGGCGGCGTATCTTGAGCCTACGTTCTGCACGCCTTGGGTTTCGAAGACGTTTCTGTAAGACAGCAAGTCAGCTGGTGTCAATATGGAGCACGATCTTCCCAAGTTTCGAGCACTCACGACGTGGGAGAAGTGGCCTTTGCGGATCGTGGGAACATGAAGACCAGAGCACCTACGCCGCCTGCGGCGAGGGCCATGTTGCGGGGAGTGAAAAAGGACATTCTCTTTATTGAATTCGGGTGGATGTTCAATTGGTCGATCAAATTGATTCGAAGAGTATAGGGTAGTTGGTACGAATGTCGACAAAGCAAATGGGATTCAGAAAATCGAGAAGAAGGTGGGAGAAAAGAATGACGGAATGATCGAACGTCACATCCCAATGTTTATACTCAGACGATTGACCCTGTCATCCAAGCACCCAATAAACTCACCACTGCTCCATTGATCTTGTTACGCGCAATTTGCGATGGTTGATGTCATTATAGCTGTCAATGCGGAAGCACGTGAATCGATCTGATCTCTCTAGCTCGCGGCCCCACGCACAGGAGCGGCCCGGCATGAGCTTGTCCAAACCCTAGTTTCTGCCCGCTGCAGAGTCACTCTACAGACTTCAATGCCCCTCATTTAAGTTTATCAAGCAGGCGAGAATCAACACAAACACCTTCAAACACTCACCCGCACACACAGAGTATCTCAAACTCTAATACCACCATCACCATGCCCTCCCCCGCCAAAATCAGCGTCCTCATCTCCGGCTCCGGCAGCAACCTGCAAGCCCTCATCGACGCCAACAAAAACAGCAACAGCGACAGCACCGCACCCATCCTCCCCAATGCAACCTTCACCCGCGTGATATCCGACCGCGCCTCAGCTTACGGCCTCGAACGAGCCAAAAACGCCAACATCTCCACCTCAACACACGGCTTCCTGCCGTACAAAAAACGCTTCCCCGACCCCAGCGGCAGCCTGCCCTACCAACAAGCGCGCGAAGCGTACGACGCCGACCTTGCGAAGCTGGTCCTTTCAGACTCGCCCGATCTGGTGGTGTGTGCTGGATTCATGCGGATTTTGACAAACGCGTTCCTCTCCGCGCTGGAGGAAGCTGGCGTGCGGATTATTAATTTGCACCCCTCGCTGCATGGCGATCTGGTCGGGGCAGGGTGTATTGAGCGGGCTTGGAAGGAGTTTGAGGAGGGACAGAGGACTAAGACGGGTATAATGGTGCATTATGTCATTGCTGCTGTGGATGAGGGGGAGCCGATTTGTCAGCGGGAGGTGGAGATTGAGGGATGTAAGAGTCTGGCGGAGTTGGAGGAGAGGATGCACGAGGCGGAGCATGTGTTGATCGTGGAGGGGGCGGGGAAGGTTGTGCAGGATATTGTGAAGGGGAAGGGGAACTGATTGTGGGAGGAATCAACATCAGGCCGCATGCCTTCGGAAACTGGAGATGGTGAGAGCAGCGACCAGTCGCAGCGAGCTCTTCAAAGGGCTGTGATCGGCCGATCTGACCGCCAGAGAACAAGACTGGGACGACAGGCTGATACAGGGCTGGAGAAAAGAACGATACGATACCCTCACCAATCTGCCCGACAGACGAGTACGAGCGACGAACTCCGCAACATCAACAACGCATCTTAGACCAAGCAAAGTCTCAGAGCACAATACCGCCAACGCAGCCACCAACCTCTTCGCTTATTCACAGACAAGGGCACGCTGCAAAAACGTCTTGGAAGAAGAGGATGTGCGTTCTCGGAACAATCGACTACTCAAATGAAACCAAACCAACACCCCACGGGTAAACGAGCACAAACCCCCAACCCCGGGCACCATTGTCGAGTCCCCGCAAAAAGTCAGAACAAGCCTCAAATAGCAGAACAGGAAAGGGGAGGAAGGAAGGGACCAAAGTCCAACGATTCACGAATGAATAATCATACACCACAAATTCTCTTAACCCAAAACTCGCATAGTGCCACGTCACAACCCATATTGTAAGCAAGGTAACATTTCCAGCGAACTGTCGCCATACCTCTCTCCAGGCGTTAAGAAAAAGACAAAGGTTGGTCTGTTTTTGGACGTCCCTCGCCGTAGTCCCAACAAAACTCATCCATCACAATCTCGCCTCATGTTTTGCGGGACAAACAGTTCTGCTGGAAAGGGGTGACTAAAACGGTCAATTGAGTCTCTCTGAAGTCAAGGAGGGTAGCGGAGCACAAGAAACGTGAGTGAGGTGAGGTGAGGTGAGAGCTAAGCGGCGGCCATGGTGCACGCACGCATGTGATATTACATGCGAAATGGGCTGTTGGACAATACATTTGAAACCCACGCCACGACGTTTCGTGTGACAAAAAGGTGGTTGGGCTGGGAAGCCAGGGTGCCGATGATTGAAGCGATTGGACCTGAACGTGTCTAGGGGAGGTACATGTAGAGAAATCGCGTGGTGCGACTCGAGTAGATACAACATGACACGGGATGGCATGTATGTATGTATGTATGTATGTATCCATTGGGAGTTGAGGCGAGGACAATAGAGGAGACGAATGATAATAATAACGACAATGTAAGTCGCTCGAAAGGTCTAGGATGACAATAAGGGTCAAGACTCCAAGGATTGATCTATCGGGAAAACGCAAAACAATTAGATGACAAACATTTAGAACGCCAAAGAGACAAAAAAGAAAACAATAAAAAAGCAA
The DNA here is from genome assembly GCA_001931905.2 of Cladosporium sp. IMV 00045. Classification (NCBI taxonomy): domain Eukaryota; kingdom Fungi; phylum Ascomycota; class Dothideomycetes; order Cladosporiales; family Cladosporiaceae; genus Cladosporium; species Cladosporium sp. IMV 00045. The sequence goes on from MSJI02000215.1 coordinate 11,450, forward strand.
CAAGGTAATCCCAAAGACGTGCAGTTGATCTCATACCGTCTATTAGTTAGTAGTAGTAGTAGTAATAGCAGCGCTTGACTTCTCTTCGCAAGATAAGATGGGTTGGCTTTTTTCTTCTGGGCATTCTTCCCAATTTCCCCTCCTCCATTTCCTTGCCATTAGAGAAATAGCCCTGTTCAGAAAGAAAAACCAAGCCCGCCTCTTTTGTTGTCCAAGAACGAAAAAAAGAAAAGAAGTAAATAGAAAGATAGAAAAAAAAAAAGGGGGCCTTCTGCTCAAACCTCCCCATCCGCGAATTGCCAAAAGAAGAAAGTTTTACAAAGATCATCCCACCTCCTTCCCCCCCAACAACGTCTTCATCCCTTATTCGACATTATGATACAACTCCTCCAACCCGCCCTCCTTCTCCTTGTCCTTCCTGCTCCTCCCCCACTTCCACTTCCTCTCGCTGCGCTTCTTCGCCATCTCGCCCCAAGCCTTGTCCTCGTCCTCCTCAGGATCCACAGCGCGGGCAGAAATCCTCGGTGCGCCTTTGGGCTTGTCGATCAGCCGGATCGTGTTCCTCTGCTGTTGCTGTTCGGGCTGCTGAGGTGCGGGGCTGGGGTTCTGGAAAGCTTGCAGGGTGAGCGACGAGGTCATGCTTTGCGAGCGCCCGCCGGACATCATGGCCGGGTTGCTTTCGGCGCCTCCCATGGTTGAGACGGGCCGGTAGCGAGAGGGCATGCCGATGTTGCTGCGCTCGCTGGGGGCGATGGAGGGCGTGTAGCCCGCGCCGGGGCCGGTGGGCATGCCGTTGATGGAGGGGGTGTAGGTGGGGTGCAGGGTGGATGCGGGGCGGCCATTTTGCTGCTGCTGCGGTGCTTGCTGGCCCCAGGTGGGAGGCGGGCCCATCATGGTCATTGAGCGGCCTTGGTTGGGTGGCGCTTGGCTGGCGATGGACATGGGTCTTCCTTGGGTGGGGGTGAAGTTGTTGGCTGCTTGTTGCTGCTGCTGTTGCTGCTGGCCTGGCTGCTGGCCCATGGAGGCTTGTTGCATGGCCATCATGTTTTGCATGAATTGCATTTGCATCTGCATGAATTGCTGCATCTGCTGGTTCGGGTCTTGACCCGGCATGGCCATGGGCATTTGCGGCATCTGTGGCATCTGAGGCATTGGTGGCATTCCTTGCGGGTACATGGAGGGTGGAGGTAGGTTGCCCATGGACATTGTTCGAGGCATTGGCATGTTGCTGGGAAGTGGCTGTGACGAGTACGCGGAAGAAGGAGTTGCGCGTCGCGCGGCTTTGGCTCGCTCTTCCCCTGCAATCACACCGACAAGACCGCCGGGGTGACCGCCGGGGACAGCACCGGGACCTCCCATGGGAGAGGCAGGAGCACCACCGTAGACAGATCCGCCGCCGTTGAAAGCCAAAGACTCGCGGTTTGTATGGTTGACCAGACCGGCTCCGTAGTAAGGATCGACTGGGAGTCTGCGAGCAAATGCCGGCAAATTTCCAGATCCGGCACCGCCGCCAACAACCGATCCAGCAATGGATGCCCTTTGCGCCTGATCCTCTCCCAATCTCGTTGGTGGTCGTGATCCGCTAGGGAAGCCATGTGCTTGCAGAATACCCAGTGGAACATCATCGTCGTCGTCGTCACTTTGCTTGCCTCTTATGCTGTCAGGAGGTGGCGCACCACTCATACCGCCCAAGTGGAAGCCAGGTGCACTTTGAGAACTCCGCTCGATAGCAGGCCTTGAAGGCAGATCTGTGGGACCGCCTCCTGTGACCTTCTTCATCTGCTGTCTGTAAACAGACATGTTCGCCTCTTGCTTCCTCTTTTGCTTCGCGACCTGCTTTAGTCTCTCGTCGTCGTCATCGTCGTCGTACTCATCCTCGGAAGCTGGTTCCTCGTCGGTCTGTTCGGCGCTCGTAGTGCCGCTGTTGCCTTTCTGCAGCGCCTCGAATTGTGCTTTGGTCATCGTCTTTGGCGTGCCGGAAGTTTCTGTCTGATGGAGGGGTTGTCGGACGGCTCGGCTGGGAGGGCCAACTGGAGACACATCGTCGAAAAGTGATTCTTCGTGGCCATCAGATGCAATTCGTACTGCTTTGGGAGTGGTGTTTCGCGATTCTGATGAAAAATCGCTGTTTTGTGCTTTGCGCGGGCTGGCAGCGTATAGTTTGGACGTGCTCGAAGGGCCTGCTTGAGTGAGCGGCTGGCGCATGGTCGATGAAGAAGATGTAGTCGGTATCGAGTAGTTCGAAGCCGAAGGTAGCGACGACTTGGAGTCATTTTTCTTGACCCATCGATCTCCGTCGTCCAAATGTGTTTGTCTGTTGGTGTATGCCAGCTCATTCTCCTTGTTCCCACCAGTCATAAATTCGCGCTGGCTGTTGTGGCTTTCAAACGACAGTCGTTCGAGGTTTGGCGACGCGCCCTGCTCCACAGGCGCATAACCTTGTTTTGAGCCTCCCAAGAAAGCCGGCTTGATTGCTGGCAGACCAGGGCCGTCTTCTGCTATCGGAGAGTTGAAATCGTTGTTTGATACAAGACCATCGTTCGATCTTCTGCCTTCCTGCGAGTATGGTGAAGCTGTGGTGGCGCGCATGTTCGCAAGCTCGTTCGGAGAAGGCAGGGCGTCTTGTCGGGAATATGATCTGGGCGGGTACATAGGCTGAGATTCCTGCGACATGTAAGTATAGTGACTGCGAACATCTCAATTGCTAGTACGTACTGTGTGGTGGAAGCCTCCAAGATGCGGAGGAGGTGTGGGAGAGCCTCTACTAGGCCTGCGGTTGTTGAAAGAGTCGAACATGCCACCGAAGTCATTTCCAAAGTCTGACGTGTTCAAGTCGAGACTGGTCTCCACCTTTTGAGGAACGGCAGTACTGGCGTAGCTGCTGGTTGTCATCGCCCTGTCTCTTGACGTCCTGTCGCCCGCGGTCGGAGGAGGCAAAGGAGGCACATCGTCCAACCTGGGCGGAGGAGCCTTGCCCTTCAAGCCGAACGAGAGAGCTCTACTCGCGCGCGAGGTGAAGGACGGAGGTTGAGGCAAAGGGTGTGGTGCGGCCGCAGAGCCGGCGGAGGAAAACATTGGCGCGCTTCCTCTTTTGACGGGAAAGAGTTCCTCCTCTTCAGGCTCGCGTTCGGGTTCCAGCGAAGAAGGAAGGGTGGAGGTGGAGCTGTATCGCGCCGAAGCACCGGATGAGTCGTAGTATCCGCTGGAGCCGGAGTTTGTGGTGCCGCGGCTTCCCCTTTGATTGATCAGTCGTGGGTCTTTGAGCTGGCCATTGTGCGACAGGACATACCTGTTCTGGCCAGAGGCGACGTCCTCGGCGGATTTGCCTCGGAGTTGTTGCAAGGGCGAGCTGAAAGGGCGAGAGTGGGATTGTTTTGGCGGCGATGTTATCCTTCGGTCTGCGCCATCAAAGTTGTGAGTGCTGGCGCGGTCTGTTCGTTCAATGACCTTGAAGGAGGAAGATGGCGCGGGTTCGGGACTCTCTGAGGGAGAAGCGGTGTCGAGGACGTTGCCGACAGATCTGCGGCGGCCGAAGGGAATCTTGAAAGCAGGTTTGGGCATGTAGCCGGTATTGCGAAGGGGAGGGGTTTTTGATAGAAGCGAGCGTTGGATGATGTGGAGACAGCCTTGCCTTGGCTGCTGTTACGTCGAAGGGCCGGTGGGCTCACTGGGACACGGAAACGAGAGGTTTGCAGAGCGGAGCCCGAGTTGGTATGTACAGGTGATGGATGTCTCTGGATGACCGAATACCAAAACCTAGGAGGGTGGTGGAGGGACAGGACGGACGATCCGGGCGGCGGGAGAGGCTACGGGAAGGGAGGTGGAAGAAAAGACGACGGTGGTAGCGCAGTGCAGGCCAGTCCAGTGCAGTAGTAGTGGCCTGGGCTAGCGAGAGTGAATACGGGCTGGGGTGGAGCGGCGGGAGGCGTGTGGCTGCTGGGAAGCGCTGGGAGCACGCTGGATGGGGGGGTTGGAGCGAGAGAGGCCGAGAAAGTGAGAGAGAGTGCGGCGAGAGAGGCTCGAGAGGCTCTCGACAGCACAGGGCGGTGGTCAGCGAGAGAGAGGCTTCGTTGTCAGGCACACGCGAGAGTGAGACACTGGTTTCAGCGAGTGTTGGTGAGGCGGTGGCAGAGGGTGGCTAATGTTGACGGGGGGCGTTGACGGGAGCGAGCGACGGCCGGGTGGGCGGTAGGGTTGTTATTATTGGGAGTATTGGGAGTATTGGGGATAGTGTGTGTGTGCGTGTATTGGTGAGAGAGAGAGGAATAATATGAATATCTCAACGAGGGATGTGTGAATGGGTGAGGAGAGGAGGTTGGAGCTAGCTAATAGGAGTTTGATAGTACCGGCGGCACACAGAAAGCAATGGATCTCGCTCTCTCAGAGGCTCTCTCTCTCTCTCTCTCTCTCTCTAGGTCTGTACTCTTCCAAGCGCAGGCGAGGAAGAGCGTTAGCATTACATAGCTGCTAGCGTATGGCCGCAAGAGGGCTGGCCCAAAAAGCTTATGCCTGTCTGCCCGCTCGGAAGAGAGAGGCAAGGTGGAGCCTGCGTTGCGCTGGTGGAGAAAGAGGGAGAGGAAAAGGAGAGTGGCAGGGACATACATGAACCGCATATATTATTATCACTATATCGCTGTGATCACGAATGCGATCGAGGGATTTGCATGTGCGTCTTCGCTCGCCACCCTGCAGGATTGTAGGTGTGTCGTGGGGGAGAGAGAGGTGAAGGTGGTGATTATGATTTCTATCCTGACTGATGATTGTAGAGGATTCTTGGATCTGATCAAGTGGCAAGAATAATATCATGGCAATCGAATGCCACATGTAAACCTCTCGGTCGGCATGATCCAAGGTGGTCATTCATCAATCACATCGTCACACAGCCACGCACGAGCTCTCCCTCCCCTCTCTCTGCCTGTGACGGCAAGACGAAATGAGCCATGGTCAAGTTGTCTTCCTTGCCCTCTCCCTCATCTCCATTTGGCATATCCTCCCATTCTCGGCGCCTCTGCTAGATCAACACGTCCATCCGGATTCCGCACCACTCCGGCACTTCACACCAGGCGAATGCGCGGTCCCGCCCGTCTGATTCGCTCCCCTCTCATATTTAGCATTCAGGAACCCCGATTGTGGCGTTTTTGGGGGCTTGCGGGAAAGTGTATGTAATAAGTCTTATGTACATACAGCCTGTGGTTACGTGGTACTGCTTGGACTCTCTCGATGATTGTTCGGATACAACGCAAGCACAGGCTATACATGCCCCAACTTTGTCTTCTCCTCTCATCTTGCGAAGAGCAGTCCTGCAATCTTCCCAACTTCGGTATTTGCGCAATCCTTCACCGCGAAAAGGCCTGGCCCAAAACGTTGGGCTAATCCGCAGGGAAATTGTGGGTGCATCAGATAGCGCACGGTGTGGACTCTTCGTAGCGGCTACTGTTTATAGACAGCGCGAAAGGAAAAAAGAAAAAAAAAAAAAATCAAGAAGCACAGAGACCTGATCAATAATTCATGACGCGCGAATGCCGCCATACTCATCTGCCCGATCTATTCCTCGGCCTCTGCCGATGATGTTTTCGCAATTCCCGTGGCATGTCACTGCATACGGTCGTCCATCGGACTAGGAAGGCCTACCTCCTACCAGCACATGCATCTCCCAGCCCGTCTTTCATCGGCTGTGGCGTCGCCCGGCCTCAAACTCTCAGTCAGCCATCTCCCATCGCATGAACCGAACCTTACCTCTCTCTCTTCCCGTCATCATCGCAATTTGGCCTGCTCTCAGTCGTGCTGCTTTGAAGTGGGCAATTCGCGTTCCCCTCTTACCGCGCGTCGTCACCTCGACGACCAACGCAGCGCAGTCTTCCCGGAATCTCACCCCCTCAGCATTCCGTTCATGTCTCACAGGGCAAGCCGAGCAAAGCAGAAAAGAAATCGGGAAATCCAACGCATCGTCCCCCGCAACGTCATACGTCGCACGGCATGTTTGCATGCACATGCAGCATGCATAAAGCGTAGCACAGTATGCACTCTTTGCGCATCCCGAATCCCGAACCTCGCCATGTGCGCGCGGCCTGTCCGTTCAAAACCACGGGCACGGCAAGGTAGAGCACAGCACGTAAGTAGGTATGTAGGTAAGAAAGTAGTGATGATCATCCCTCCATGTCCTCAAGCTCTCCTCAACCCCAGACCAAGAATCTACCCACAGCCACGCACGCGTCGTGCCACCGGGCCAGAATCAAGCAAAGAACCCCAGTCTTGACCTACGATAAAATCGGGGCACGCTTCGTTGGGGAATGGAGATGAGATCTTACGATGATGATGATGGTGACGATGGATGAATGGATAAACGCTTGTGCTTTCTCTCACCGAGCTACCGACCGCTGCAGAGGATCGATCGGGACTTACCTGCAACAACTAAGGGCGGGATTTTGCGTGGCGCTGATCGTGCTGGTACAGTAGGAAGTAGTGGCGGAGTGAGAGAGGATCTGCAACGCCAGACCGATGGCAGGATTGCTGGCGTCAGAGCCGCGCGTTGTTTGTTTCTGGAGGGTTGCGTATGTGCGTGAGGTGAGGCATGATGCCTGTCACTCTTGTGTTTTGTTGGGCTCGAAAAGTTGGAAGATCCGAATCTGATGTTCTAGACTTGGGGAAAGGTAAGGTGACGGTAAGTGTGGATGTCGTCTGATCTTGATTACATGTAGATGTCGAGGATGTGTTTGTTGGGTGTTGGAGTTGAGGCACATGTACGCAATCGATTATGAGTGCGATGATTTTTGTTTTTCGTATTCGAATGGGAGAGACGATCACTATGCTTCCCGCTCTTTGCTATTTGCGATCCCATTAATCGATGCTTGTCAATAATGAGGAATACCTATGGTTCGTGTCACCCAGCGCTTCATCGTCATAATACAGTCCTATGGTCTCATCACCTCACCTTATCTATCGGCTCGGACACCTCGGTCTGTAAATTAAGGTAATAAGGTTTGTTTTTTCAATACTCCGACTGCCCTGATACATCTATGTATATCAAGCCATGCAGCACTTGGTTGTGACCGCACTTGGTTGTGACCGCACTTGCATACAGCAGCTATTCGCGTCTACTCAAATTAGCGCAATGAGTGTATTCCTCATTGGACCTTCTCATTTCGATCATTGTAAGTAGGTAGCATACTTCAATTCTCGTCCGAGGTCTAAGGGAATCAAATTGCGACCAAGCGACTATGACGTGCTTTCGACTAGATGCTCTTGGTCGACTTCCCTTCTCTGACTCCACGGCCTGTGATTGTCCACGGCTGGTCGTGATCGGATTTACCAAGAAACACCATAACTCCAGGTTTCATTTTCCTGTTATCTTCGCATTGCGAATCGGCTCTCTTGTGGAATTGATTCCCGTCTCTTACAGCACATCCACTTCGTCTCCATCGAAGACATCACACACCAACCGAAATCAACACGATCAGAAGCAAAGCCAATCAACCAACCCAAGAAAACCAGAATAAAACTCGGAAGGATGTCCAAAATAACACCCCTAGCCCACTCCTCCTTCGCCTCCTCCGCCCTCTACGACGCCCACCGCCCCACCTACCCCTCCGCCAGCATCGAGCACCTCCTCACGCAATGCCGCGTGCGCGGCAAGCGCGGCGCGCGCATCCTGGACCTCGCGGCCGGCACGGGCAAATTCACCGAAGCTCTGGCGGTGCGCGAGGAGGAGTTTGAGATTCTGGCTGTAGAGCCGCATGAGGGTATGAGGGGGGTGCTGGAGGGGAAGAAACTGAGGGGTGTCACGGTGTTGGATGGCACGGCGGAGAGGTTGCCGGGGGTGGTTGGGGAGGGGAGGGTGGATGCGGTTTTTGTGGCGCAGGTATGAGAGTTGATTTCTTTTCTTTTTTTAATGTGTTTTTATTGGGATGGGGTTTGGGTCTTCGGTCGGTGAGTCTTGGGGGGTTTGCGCAGTCATTCTGGGCTTCCGCGCTCAGAGCAGACGCGACTATGTTATCGCGACGTGCAGTGGTTGCAGCGATCGATTAATCCAACGGCGACGATTTGGCCTGAGCAGACCCCAACCACCGACCAATCGCCACCCCGAAAGAAACCACAACCCCCAATTCATCCACGGCATAGCTGAGGTCTCCTACCTACAAGCCTCAGCAAACAGGTTCGCCCCAATCAGAGGCCCATCCAAACTAACCACCCGCCCATCTCAGGGCTTCCACTGGTTCGCAACCTACCCCGTCCTGCAAACCCTCCACCGCGCCCTCCAACCCCACGGCACCCTAGGTCTAATCTGGAACGCGGAAACGTACAACTCGCCCCGCTCGCACACTCCACCAACAAACTGGGAAGCGGCACTGCAAGCTCACACGCTCTCTTTCGAGGACTCCCAAGGCCGGTTCAGGAACGAAATTTGGCGAAAAGTCTTCGAGGAGCAGGTCAGCAAGTCGCCGTTGAATTTGATCGTTGCGAGCGATAGCCCGCTTTTCAGCATGCCGTTGGGCGAGAATAGGGAGGAGTGGACGGTGTGGTTGGGCAGGGAGGCGGTGTGGGATAGGTATAGGACGCTGGGGCAGGTGGCGATGCTGGAGGGGGAGGAGTTGGCGGTGAGTCTTTCTTTTCTTCTTCTTTTATCTGGCTTTCGTTTGGGTTTCATCTGTCATCTTGGATTTCGGATTTTCTCTGCCTTGCCACGAGTGGTTTGGTCATTCCCTGGATCATTTCTCGCTTTCTCTCCAATGATCCGTACTGACGGCTCATCACGTAGAAAACCCGCAAAGTCTTCGACGACGCCATGAGCGCACCAGACGTAGAGGAGAACGAAAAGGGTGAGGTTGCTCTTCACGGCGCGACTTTCGCTTACTGGACGACAAAGATCCCCGCTGAGGGGAAGAGTGATGTCTTCGCTGTGGAGAAGCCTGGTGCTTGAATGGGGATGTAAGATGAATTGCGTGATTGTGATCACGAAGGCGATTGTGATTGTGGCGGTGGTGATAGACTAGATGAAACAGACGGCTGTGGCGTGCTACAAAGTGGAGTGAGTGATAGAACTGATGGAACTGATAAAGCTAGACTTCGCGTGAAAAGTTGCTTGTCATTTTGAAATGTAATAGACCTTTGTTGTTTGTGCCCGAGATCTTTACCTGAACCAATGGAATCTCTCCTGTAAAGCTCGTCCGTTCAAACTCAGAAACAGTCGTTCCATGTGAGATTGCGTGCATCGTCGTTTGGGGTGAATCTGCCCTCAATTCTTTCTTCGTCCGGCACTTCTCAAGATTGCACTCCGTGTTTTGGGAAATCGGCGTGGCGTGCGTAGTCGGTCGGTCGTAGCTCATGCACATGGCCATTCCACAGCAGATCTCAAAGTCCTTTCCTTCCCGTTCTGCTCTGCGTCATCTGCCTATGAGTCCGCAGAGATGTACGTGACTGTCCTCTAAGTCAGCCGTCGAGTCCGAGGGAAAGGTAGCGCAAGAATCCGCCACTCGGTAGGTTCGCAAATCAGATCTTTCGTTTGGCGAAGAAAGATGGCGGAAGAGGAAACCTCCAAAAAACTGCAAGAACAACATACCATTGTTTCCCCTCACGAACGCATCACCATACGACCGCCTCATCTTGCCGTCCACGAACTCACGCGTGCCCTCGAGAGCGATGTTCATGTAGCCGTCGACGGATTGCAGTTCGCCTGTGTTGAGTCAAAGGTCAGTTTGAAGCTCGGAATGGAAGGAGGCAATCAGGTCCAGAAGCCCTGAAGACGTAAATGGGCAACATGCCCTTGTAGACGACTCCAGAGTTGAGCTTCACGGTCACAGGAGCGCCGATGATATCGCTCAAGAAGCCCGAGGGGTCGTTGGGTGCTGGAGCGGCGGCGGTCGAGGCGCCGTTGGGTGCTGCGGTGGACATTTTACTTGCGGTCTTTTCAAAGACTGATTTGCTTTTTGGTTTTCTGTTGTATGCTTTTGGCAGTTTTCCTCGTCGTGAATCGTAATGGCAGGCCTTTGATGTGCTTGGTGATATCGAGCTTGGATTTGATGCTTCTCGCCTCCAGACTCAACTTGCTGTTGGCCGTTTCGGCTCACTTCGAGACGCACGTGATCGCGCGCTACCGCGTTTTTGGTAGAGTGAGATCTGGTATCGCGGGGCAAGTCAGAGTTCATGCGCAATAGCTTCACCACGAAGTGCACAATCTCGTCGCAAACGGATCCACGTTACTGGATCACGCATACTAGGCATCTACGACACTTGATCATTCACAATTTGCTACGTAGAAACGCCGCAACCGCGCATGGGCGCATAGCAACCCAGCACCCGCGAGCTTCGCGCCCCGCCGACCTCAAGCATTAGGGCATCACTCGGCAGTCAAAATGGGTCTCTTCAACCGCCCTACCAGTAAAGTCGCTTCTGGCAGCTCGAAAGCAGACAATCAGTCGGATGATATCTTCTCACACTCCAACGAATACGCTTCGATAGTCGCGGAGCAGGGACGATGGCGCAAAGAGAAGGCTGAGAGGGAAAAGAGCAAGAGGGAAGGTAAACGGAAGAGTGAGGAGGGGGTTCAGAGGTCGCCTGAAAAGACAAACGGGCGCACGCCAAAGAAAAAGCAGAGTGAAGAGAGTCCTAAGAGGAGACGACTTTCTGGAAATGAGATTGGAGGTCTGTTGAAGCAGTCGGGGATCAATTTTGATTCTGATGGGGAGGAGGAGGAGGAGGAGGAGGAAGAGATCGTGATGGGGGCTGTGGATGAGGAAAGGGAGTCGCCGAAGAGAGCAAGGTCAGGTCGCCGTGTTGGTCGACAGGAATCTGGTTCTACGGCAGTGGAGAAAATAGCTACATCTGAAGTGATCGATCTCGGCGACTCTACAGACGATGAGGCCTTTAACGGGGCCATTACAAGCCGTCAATCCGTGCAAAGATCAGCTCCTGTACAGGCCGAAGACGATGAGTCTGACGAGGAACTCGCGGCACTTGCGAGACAAGCACGACAGCGAAGGTTACAGCGAAATCCAAGTTCGATGTCTGCGACCCCCGACGTTACTTCAAAAGCATCACCATTCCAATCAGGACACGCGGACTCTAATCACCTCGATCAGCCACCTCCAGATCCACCTGTTAAGGTGCTCATCGTTTCGCGCATCGCCGACACAGGTCCTCTCATTGTCTACCGAAAGCTATCACAGAACCTGAAAGAGGTCCGCATCGCATGGTGCAGGCATCAAGGGTTCGACGAAGACTTCACTCAGCGGGTGTTTCTGATCCACCGCATGCGAAGGGTCTACGATGTGACGACTTGCCGAAGCCTCGGACTCGACACCGATGCTGAAGGCAAGATCACGATGAAAGGTGCCGAGGGCAAAGAGGGCGTCGACCAGTTAGCTCTTGAAGCTGTCACTGAGGACATCTTTAATCAGCTTCGTGATGAAAAGGCAAAGGAAGACGCAAAGAGGAGAGGACAATGGGACCACGAGGCAGATGGTGACGCTGAAGAGGAAGCACCAGTTGAGAAGCCAGCACCAGAGAAGTTACTGGGTATCGTATTAAAGGCGAAGGACAAGCCAGATTTTAAATTGAAGGTCAAGCCGGTGAGTCAACAAACCTGGACATCCACCCCAGCAGCCAGCGATCTTGCTAACATTTAGCCGTTCACTAGACGACTCCATTCTCCAAGATCATGAACGCCTGCAGGAAAACCTTCCACGTGGCAGACGGCGCCACCGTGACGCTGGAATTCGACGGCGAGCCGCTGGAGCCAGAAGAGCAAGTCCAAAACACCGAGATCGAAGAGCTTGACATTGTCAACGTGCACATCTCCTAGTCGGACAGCGACATGGGTTATCGTTTGGTGACTCACAATCGTCGACGAGGCCAACGACGTCTCCTTCTCTTTTTTCCTTGTTTTCACCTCGTTTCCGGATTGCTGGGACTCTTGCATTTTCGAGTCATATCATATACCCCCAATTGTTCATTACGCTAGTATATATGGTACCTTATTCACAGAGGCGAATCATAACAGCCTCTCACTCTCAGAGACGACAAGTGTCCTCTATCGATCCCAAACCCTTTCCCAGCCTCCAACCACAGGCCTCGTCATCTCCCCAACTATCAACGTGCAACAATCCCTCGCGCCGACTCCACCCAAAGAAAGCCTTTCATAATCCACACCCTTCTAGAAGATCTTCCCACAAAAGAGGGAATCCTCCCGAAGCCTCCTTCGGCGCTCTCTCCAAAGAGTGGACATCCCAGAAGAGACCAAGGTCAGGTACACATGCATGCCCACTGGCCCATGGCCATCGGGCCGCAACGCGATTGAGCAAACACCACTACTACTCACCGGAACCCAGCAGCAAGCGACGCCGACGACGACACACGCGGCGCGACGCACCCTCGCATCGACTAAGAGCCAGAAGCCGCAACGGCCATTTAGCGAAACCAGTGCGCACGCAAGGTTGCCTTGCAGCAAGCAAGCAAGCAGCAGCGCGCCGTCGCCGCCGCCGTCGCCGCCGCCGCCGCCTGCCAGCAGCCTCTCCTCGCTCCCGCCGCACGCATTACTCTGTCGAGACGAATCGCGCGGCGTCACGGAGGGTAGGTATCTGCACACACAGACCCGGTTTTGGCTCTTTTTTGGCCGTTTATTGGGCTCCGGTGTCTGGTGCGCTGCGCTAATGCCGGCTTTCTTTGCGCGCGCGTTGCGTTGGGCTTGATACGTGGCACCGCTGGGCGGCGACGGAGCGAGGATGAGGATGGGGAAAAGGCACGAGATGGAACGTAGGAGGTAGCGGCTTATCGTAGCGTAGCGTAGGAACAGTTAACGTCCATGCTTGATCGCGCTGCTGCCCAATGGGGCGAAGTGAGGGATAGACTTTTTTTTTTTTTTGTCGATACCTATTCTTCGGGATGTGATTTTCCTTCTGGATTTTTGGATGTCATGGTTCATCCTTGTGGTCTTTCCCTGTTTCCTGGGGCCTGGGGGCGGAGAAGGGATTGCGCGTGGTCTTATGTTAGGCGGTGGATGGGCACATGGACGCGGACTGCAAGTCCGGGTTTCACTTTTTTCTGTGGTGTCGCGGCTGTCGATGCCCGACGATATCGCTGCCGCTGCTGCCATTGGCTTGCTGGATGGGCTAGATATATATACACGCAGACAACATGCCAGGGCGGTGGGAGTCATAGGATGGATGAATGACGAGGAAAGATATTTCGACTGTTCACATTTGGATCGATATATTCCACATGCGTCGCCGCTGCTGCCACCGCTGCACTGCCGTGCAACTCTTCTTTTGAACCCTCGACGCCTTTCTTCTTGATTCCCTGCTTGCCCGTGGGTGACACTACAGCCTGCGCTGCATACATCAACCCCACCACCAGACGAGCACGAGAGAAAAGTCATCCTGCTCGCGCGCGCACATACGCCCACACCCACAAAGGGA
>MSJI02000216.1:0-21099 GCA_001931905.2 Cladosporium sp. IMV 00045
GCTCCGCATGTCTGCACATCGATGGGGGTCTTCCCTGCTTGTCTGGACGCAGCGCCGCTTACCGCAGTAGCATCCTGCAAGACGAAGCTTTCACCTACGGATTTACCCACGAAGAGTGGCGGACTTGCCAGCTCAACGCCGACGACGATAACTTTATCACGCGCTGGCTTTACGCACACGATTGGAAAATCGGAATGCAGTATCACAAGGAAGCTGAAGTTCAGACCACGCTTGAAGACGGTCCCAAGTATCTGAGCCAGTGTCTTCGATGGGTTCGCAGCAATTGGCGCAGCAATCTCACTAGCATGTTTGTTGAGCGTCATTACTGGTGGTAAGCATGCACTCTTCGTGAGAATTATTGAATCTTACTCAGATATTAATCGCCACCACAGGACTCAGCCATGGAGCACGTACTCTGTACTCCAAACGACCGTCACCGCCTGGGCCTTCCCTTACGACTGCTTCATCTTCTACTCCTGGTACAAAGCATCAGAATCGTGGCCGATCGATCAAAGACAGTCACTCCTCATCGGTCTCGCGATATGGACATTTGTCTTCAGCAAAACCGTCAAGCTCTGGGGTCACTTTTTCCGGTACCCGGCCGATGTTGTCTTTATTCCCATCTACATCGCATTTGGATACTTCCACGGCCTGATCAAGTTTTGGGGTCTTCTGACACTCAACGCGGTAAGTACCGATCTCGTCAGTCACGCTCATCATGACAGATTCACTGACGAATGCCCACTAGACCACCTGGGGAAGCAGAGACGGCGCCGACACCGACAACCGCGTCCGTATGATCCGCCTGCCACGCTACGGCACGCCCGAGCCGGACGGCCGCAAATCCGAGACGTTCGAGTTCACCGACGAGCTCCTCCTCAAGCAAGAATTCTTGCCCGCTTACGAATCCCACAAGCACTCGCGCTTGCCCCTTACGACCCGCTTTCACGACTGAATGACTTGTTTGTCCAACTTGCTACACACCGCGCGCATTCGATACCCTGGCGTCGTTACTTCTTATTTTCCTGCATGCGCAAAATGCACATAGATGTTTAGATTTTCGAGGAGGAGGGGCGGAAAAGGGAGGGAAAGGAGGGTTTGAGTTGGGCGGTTCATCGCTCACTCGCCTCTATGTGCACAAAAGAGCGTTTTTTTTTTCTGGACACGAAAAAATGAGAGAAAAGGTGAAAAAAGAAACCAGAAAAAAAAGTCAGAAAATCTACGGTCCTATGGGACAACTTGATGTGAGCGACCATCTGTCCTCGCTCGTTTCGGCGTCTTTCTTCCGGCTGGGTGTAAAAGTTGGGAAAGCGTTCTGTTTATGGGCTCGATGGAGAGAAAGGGAAGGCAACAAAAAGACAAAAGGGAGCGATCACTTTCTGGTGCGGTCTGTTTTTTTTTTTTTTTATCTCAAGGAAATGGCGGAACCTATCTCTTTTCCGGGTCGGGTTTGTTTTCCTTTCCTCCTGCTGTTTCTTCGACTGCAAAACCCCCATCGCCTACATCTCGTTGTACTTGTAGACCTAATATCTTCAACACCAAACACCAATTTACTCAAATTCACACACGTCTTCACCAATTACCAGAACATGACCACAAACAACCTTCCACAGTAAGAATTTCACATGCCAGGGAAAAGAAGCTCTCAAAAAAATTTCGCCTCCAATTACCATCCAATCCCACGCCCTGCAATGCACTGTAAACTACTATAAATGCATTCGCCCGATTCCTTCAAGCGTCTCGATTAGGCGCGTCCTGCAGTGTCACCCCAGGCGGTACCTCTCCTTCTCCTTCTGCTCTCGCCCCTCCTCTTCCAATCCTCCAACCCCCAACCCCTCCCTCCTTGTCTCCCTGTCCGTCGCGAAAGCATGCATGCACATGCACCCTGCACGCAAGCGAGGTGCGGCGCCCGTCATACTCCTCGCCGTGATGTGATGTGACTAGAGGGAATCCTGCTCGCTGCCGGCCGGGCGCGCGCCCTGCCACATGGAAAGACGATGGAGGAGGGGGGTCGGGCGACGTACCACCACCTGCCTGCATCCAACACGCATGCGTGCGTGCGTGCTCGCGCAGCCCGCGGCAGCGGCACATGTCTCTCGTTTGCCGATGCAGGTAGACGAGACGCCTCGTTTCCCTCGCCTTTCGCCTGGGTAAGTGGGAAAGTCGGGATAGGAAGGCCATGGGAGAAAAAACGAAAGGGTGTGGTGATATATCCGTTTCCCACGCGCGCAATCAATGGCTGCCCACCGCGCGGCCGTGCCGCCACCAATACAGCCACGATTTTTACTTTCTTGCCGAAAGGACCGGTTCGCCTGTCTGCCTGCGTCGGCTTTGTTACCTCGAGCAGTACCTACCTGACCTCTGACTAGCATTTCACAGCAGCAGCTAGCCATCATCTTCACTGCATCGCCGTTTGCGCCGGCCAGGTGTGCCAGGACGGCCCCGGATGTCTGCGCCGATGAAAGGCTGGAGAAGAATTAAGGGCACAGCTATGTGCAGCGAGTGTGGCAGACTGGCAGCAAGGCCCATGGATGAGGGATCGGGAGGAGATCGGACACATGCCTGTCATCTGCTTCGATTTTGCTTCGGGCCGTGTCTCAGCTGTGTTGAAGACTCGATGCACCTACCGTACCCGAGTAAGTACGTAGAGGTGTGTACAGATTCGTCGGCGTTGACTGCGACTGTTGCACGACTCAGCGATAGCGTCTGGAAGTGGTGTACAGCCCTCTTCTAAGCATAGCCAGCGTGTGATATTGGGTGAGAAGCTAGCAAGATTAAACCCATGACAGGGCGGATGACTTGTGTGGGCAAACAGCGGCTTGGGTCGGCGTATGTTCCAATAGTCGGGTGGGCACGACGAAGAAGCCAGAAGGGCCGTTCTTCGGATATTGTCACGATGATTGCGATTGTTGTCGAGACGGACGAGAACAGACCAGACTCTGCCAGCCCTTCAGGTCGGAACATGTCTGGGATATGTATGCGAGAAGCAGTAGTGACCTGTCACTATCCGACAAGGTAGGCATGCAGACCCGTCGTCGTCTACTTACTTCCGGAGCCAGCAACGAGATCACACCACAGCAACGGCTTGACGATCAACGCAGGAAACTTGAATCTTCCAGCCTGTGTGGATCGTGTTCGCACGACTCATTGCAGACGGTCTTGGCTCTTCCTTCGTTGCACGTCCGCTCCATGGCTCGCTCTTCAACTCCACACATAGCTTGAAGACCAGACGGCCCACTCTTAACGCCCAGCAGTCTCCATGAGCGGCGCGCTATGGGGTCACGCAGCGGTTCACGCCGTTGGGATCGCGAAAGACTTCCGCTAGTTGTTCTTTCTGCTCTCACACCTGCAGCAGCATGTGCTGTGCTATAGGTCCCGTTGGTGAAGTACGGCATTAGCGAGCATGTTTCTACGACTGTCGGCTGGACAATCTTCCCAGCCTCAAAAGTATGCTCGATCCATGGGCGAGAAACGTACCGGAAAAAAGATAAAGAAACGTTGAAAGGGTGTAGCCGAATTCGTAGCTGATCTTGTCAGCCTCCGAGCCTCCGTGTCAGCCTACTTGCCAATAATGGCAGGCGTGAGGTAACGGGGCGTTGTTGGGTGACGCGATCGATTGAACTTGCGAGTCATTGCCTTGCAACACCTTCGGCGAGCCGGCCACCACATTCGACAATTCTTCATGCTTTGATATACCCTCCCCCCGACTATAGTGCAGGGTTCCTCCACTGCTTGTGATGATATGCTAACACCACCTCCGCCACCAACACTACTACTACTGCCACAAGTGTGATCATCGCCTTTCCCGCTCCCGTCGTAACATGCCGACTTGCGAGACCATACGAGGCATATGTAGTACCATCACGAATCGCAAATTCAGCCGCACATGATCTGCTCCTCATGCAAATCACAAACTTTCCTGGAAAGTCTAAAGAACAAGGGTTTCCCTGATATCACCACGAGACCGCGTCCGACACAAGGAACCAGCCGCGGAGATTTTCGCGAACAACCAGAACAAACATGTAACCGTTTAAGCCACAGCTCTCTACCCTGCCGCGTCTTATGAGAAAAGACCAGAACACCAGACTACTGTAAATCCCACCTTCAGCCGCCCCAGGAAGCGAGCTTCGGCCCTTAACACAGAAATATTATACATATCACCACCGTGGCATGCGTGGTCTGCTGGTCAGGTGAATTCCTTTTTCCTTGTCGGAGCACGCCCGCCTCCGAATGGCAAAAAATCACGGATGTCCGGCATGGCTCGCTTGCAATTCCACTTACTGGGTCTGGGTTCTGGAAGTTGTTTGCGCGAAGGATTATCCGGTCAGGGCTGATTGCGTGCATTGTTTCTTTGCCCTTCTGGCTATACGTGGCTGACGAGGCAGTATTTCGCGAACTTTAGCGGAGTCGCGGGCGAGATTTCGCTCTCGCTTGTCCATGGGAATAAACACGTGAAGATGGTGAGCCGTTCAGAGGCATTATTCTTTTCTAAGCGTGAGGTTGGGATTGGTGGACTTTTTACTTTCTAGCATGTTTACCGAGGCCTTGTCGCGTAAATTCGATGTGATCAGAAGGATTGACCTGTCTAATGAGGGATGGCAATCATTGCGATTCGCATGCGACTAGCTAAGGGCTTGTTCAGATCGTGAATTGCAAAGCGGGTATCTAGAGGCTCTCCTCGAGCTGCTTGAGGCCCTGGTAGACCTTCTCCCACTTAGCCCACTCCTTGTCGCCCTCCTCGAAACCGCCAGCAATAGGCAGACGGGCACCCTTGTTGCCACCGATACCCCAAACGCGAGAAACGGCCTCCTTCAAACCGACAACACCCCAGCGCGCGACGAGCTTCTCGCCCTCGCAAATCTTGAACTGCAGGTCGCGCATCTCTTGGACTTCCTTCTTCGTGATGCCCTTGGCGAGGCTGTCGTTGAAGAGGTTGAAGAGACGGACAACAACGCGAGGGAAGCAGCCTGCCAGTCCGTCAATGGCGGCAACGCCGCCGATTGCAAGGACTGGAAGAAGGTTCTGACCCAGACCGGTGAAGACGCTGAAGTGCTCGTGATCGATGTTTGGCGAGGCGGCGATCAACGTCTGGTCGTCAATAATGCCGTGCGAGAGCTTGGTGCCGACAATGTTGGGGTGCGCGGCGAGCTTCTCGAATGTCGAGGGCGCGATGTGCAGGTTGTTGGTGACGCCCGGGTAGTGGTAGCTGATGATTTGTTAGTCCTATCGACGTTGACATTCGGAGCGAAATTGATTCAGAGCAAACATACATCATGATGGGCAAGACGGCCTTGTCAGCCACGGCCTCGAACCATCGCTGGATGCCAGTCTGAGAAACAGCAGTCGCGAAGTAGCCAGGGCTCAACACCAACACCGACTCGGCACCGGCTTCCTTGCTCTCCTTGATTTGCTGCAAAGTCTCTTCGACATTCTGCGTGGCCGTGCCGGCAATGATCTGCCTATCTTTGTATCCTGCATCGTCAAGAGTCTTTCTCTGACTTCTGATGAGCTCGTTGCGCTCCTGGTTCGTGATGTGAACTGCCTCGCCCGTGGTGCCGAGAATGACCAGGCCTTTGATACCGCCTTTCACGAGGAAGAGCGAGTGCTCTGATTGTGCTTCAAGGTCAAGAGGTGGCGAGACTTCGTCGTATGCTGCCGAGCCTTCTTTGGCGAAGAATGTAGGGACAGGAACGTAGATGCCCGCAGGAGGAGGGGAAGAGGGCGAGCCTCTGCTCGTGTTGTGGATTGGGATGGACATCTCGATGAGAGACTTGAAGATCGAGTAACAGTTAGGTTTTTAACGTGAAGACACAATGGGGAGTAGATGCTACAGTGATTGTGAAGGTAAGAAGATGATCAGTCTCCCTTGTGTCTACGGGTGTGCGAATGCGTTATCTTTCGTCATTTCTCACTTCCATGTCAAAGACCGAGAGTCGGCGAGCGACATTGTTGTTGGTCCCCACCTCGGCGGCGGGGCAGCTGTTTCGCTGCAAGGTCGGCCGTCACTTGCCCGACAGGACGAAAGATAGACCGAAAAGTATGTCGGAGGACTTCAATGCGTCAATCGTCCATGGCCAGACCACTGTTGAGAGGATTCGCGCTGTATGAGACGAACGATGGGACGAACGACCACAGATTTGCAAGTTGCAAAAATGAAGAAGTGAAGTCAAGGCTCACGTGATGCACTAGTCTCCTTTCGGTCGCGGCGACTTCTCTCTACACGAAGAAACAGTCGCCTTCGAAACAACCTCAACCCATCAACATCGAGCATGGGTTCGAATCTGCGCCAATCGCGCGCTCACAACAAGGAATGTCAACATTCGACGGCAAAGTGAAAGAATTCCCAGACATCCGCATCGACCACTTTCGCCTCTCTAACGGGTCCACAAGGCCGCCACTGGCCTACTTCCTCAGCCATGTGCACTCCGATCACCTCCAGGGCCTGGAATCATGCAAGTCGCCCTTCATCTACTGCTCTCCAGCGACGCGAGAAATCCTACTACGCCTGGAGAAATACCCCCACCGGATGAACTTTGCCAAAGGGATCTTGGAAACGAGACAGCAGACTTACCGGCATTTGAAGAAACTGCTCAAGACGATACCGCTGGAGACGCCGACGGTGATCGATCTGGCTCCGGAGAAGTCGATGCGAGTCACGCTTTTCGATGCGAATCACTGTGTTGGCGCGGTCATGTTCCTGATCGAAGGCGACGGCAAGGCGGTTCTGTACACAGGTGACATTCGCTCGGAGCTTTGGTGGGTGGACACTCTCAAGCGGCATCCTCTTCTCCTTCCATATCTGCGGAGTGATAGTGGTCACAAGCCGCTCAAGCAGCTAGATTGTATATATATCGACACCACCTTCGCCACCAAAGACAATCCGTACAAGCACTTCCCATCCAAAGCCGAAGGCACCTCGGAGCTGCTGCAAAAAGTCTCCAAGTATCCCAAAGACACTGTGTTCTACTTTGACACATGGACCTTCGGCTACGAAGATGTCTGGCTGGCCTTGTGTGGCTTTCTGGACTGCCAGGTGCACGTGGACGATTACCGCCTCAAGCTTTACCGAGCGCTCGCGACAGGCGATGAGCCCAGAGCTCCGGAAGCCGCTCGCTTGTTCGGGTATCAATGTGGGAATCATATGAAGGAAGGGTGCTTGACAACGCGCCATACGCGACTGCACTCGTGCGAGCAGGGCACCGGCTGTGCGGTCTTCAGCAAAGGTACGTGGTCAGATATTGGAAGCTTTGCAAGTCAGTGCTGACGTGACAACCAGACTTCGTACGCATCACGCCCATCATATCCCGCCACGAGGGCGAAGAAATCGCCGAACTCGGAGCTGGCGGCGGCAAAGGCGACCTTGATCAGCAGCACGAGTTCGAAGTTGGAGACATCAGTGATCTGAAAAGTCTCGTTTCGCTTTGTGCAATGAGGCTTCGAGACAAGCCGCAGCTCCGCGAGAGTGTGGTGAAAATGTTAGGCTATATGGCAGCACGGAGTCAAGTGAATTCCATCAAGCTTGACCCGTCAGTCTTGCTCTCGGACGCAACAGGGCTTAACAAAGAGGACTTGACTGCGCTGGAGAACCTGCCGATAGACAGTCTTGTCGATGCTTTGATCGCGATGGCTTCCAAAGAGCATGAAGACAAGCTCGACATCGAGACAAAACCTGCCAATCCACCAGAAAATCGCGGCAACAGCAGCCTGTCTAAACGCATAGTAAGTCCCGCAAAAGTCCCCTGAACCCCACCGAGCCAACCTCATTAACCCAATAAAGACCTTCCCCTACTCCCGCCACTCATCCTACACCGAGCTCTGCCACCTGATCGAAGCTTTCAAGCCCAAAGACATCTGGCCCTGCACGGTGGAAAAAGCCAACTGGTCGGCTTCGCAGTCCATGGGCTTCTTGTTCGGCCACCTCTATGATTCCAGCTGCAAGTTCGCGCACGACCAGGCGATGTTTTGGCGGATGAAAGATGGAGGGCTGGCCGTCTCTGAATCGAAAGGTGAACCTCTCGATGCTGATTTTAAACGGGATGATGGTGAGTTCAGCAGTAATGGGGCTAGGGGAAATGGCGAGAAGCGCGCACATGTATCAGATCAGCTTGCGGGTGGATACACGGAGACAAGTGGCAGTCGCGCACCGGGATCAGAAACGCCCCGAAAGGAGTTTTCGAAGACCAGCGCTTGCTCTGCCGGCCATGAAGCTCTGCAGTCATCGCAACCTAACCGCCCACAACCACCCGAGTCGACAAACGCACACAAACCCATCGAACCTGCCAACACATATGCGAATTCTCGAAAACGACGCCATCAAAGCGAAGAAGAAGATGAAGGAGAACCGAAAGACCATTCTACTCCCAACGAAACACCACCACTACTCTCACCAAGCGAATACACAGCAGCATGGCAGCGAGAAGCCTTCTCAGCGGCGCTGGGGACGTCGTCGATCGATTGGAGTGATATCAGGCTTGTTAGCGTTGAAGGGCACCAGGAGAGGGAGGAAGAATTGTAAGTACATGTAGACAGGAATCATCGAAAGACACTCAAGTATCCTGCAATGATGAAGTATGGTCACAAGACGAAGAGCGCCAGTTCAATTGAATTGCCATCATCACAAAGTCTCAATTTCATTGCCGTTTCATACTAAAGTCATATCTATCCCCCGACCTCATCCCAGAAATCTACTGCGGCGGCACGCCCGCAGCCTGCTTCGCCTCGCCAAAACTATCCCTACCGCTCGCAAAGACCTTGTCGAAATCATACTCGAACCACCTGATATCCGGGTTGAGGCCAGCGAACTTCCACACACCATTAACCTTCTTGTACCAGTGCGTGTTGTACGAATGCGCATGGCCCTTAACAGCAACGTGCTGACGGGTCTCGTCGCTGTACTTCTGGTGCGGGACGCGCAGCTGGTGGTAGCCGATGATTTCGTCGTCGGACACTTTCTCCCACTTGGTGCCGCCGATGAAGTGCTGCGTCATCAGCGTCGGGTCGCCGAGCACGTTGGGGTCGGAGGCCATGGTGACGAACTCGTCCGCCGGCATGGCTTCCCAGATCTTGTCGAGGAAGGAGCGGTAGTCGATGCGAAGGGTGGGGGCGATGCATTTGCTCAGGCGAGCCCAGTCTTTGGTGTCGTAGCTGCAGGCCCATTCGTAGACGGCGGCCATGCAGCCTTGCATTTCTGTTGGAGGGAAGGGTTAGCTTTGTTGCGTTGCGATGTTGTGAAAATGGTGGGTTGTTGGTAGAGCTGCTGGCGAGAGACGGGGATACAGGAGCTGTTGTTTGTGTCCTTCTCGCTCGATGTGTTGTTTTGTCCATTGCCATCTGGACATGGCCGTATACGTGGTGCGAAGTTGAGGGAGACGATCATGGGAAAACGCCATTCTCCAATCCCTTCATCACCCCAAACCAGACCGCCTCTTCACAAGCAAGCCAACATCCCCCAAGGAATGGCGGGCGAAGAAAGAAACTTACCCTCGCATGAAATGAGCTTCACCGGCTCAAGCTGAGTGAGTTCGGCCATGATGAATGCGTGTGTCGATTGCGTGTGAAAGATCCCGTCTCGATTCAAGATGTTTCCGTCAACAAGATCCAAGAAGACGAAGGATAGATGGGTATAGTAGTAAGAAAGTAGCAAGAAGCAAAAGGAAGAGGAGGGGCAAAGAGATCACAAACGCAGGCGCGAAACTTAAGAAATACTTCCCTTCCCTGTCCCCCGAATATAATAATAATACTTATCGTCGGATTTCAGCTATGATGCACCTGTTGCCCGCCATGCATGTAATCTCGCCCCTCCCCCACCAACGAAAGACAGTGATGGATTGGATGTTGGTGGTGGTGAAGTTCGGAGAATGGCTGCAGCTTGAGCGGGGCCGGACCGTTGGCTGTGGTGAGAGGGGAGTTTGTTCGCTGATTTCGCGAGGCCGAGTGAGCGAAAGGGCGAGACGGGACTGGGCTGTGCTTGGGTTTTGTATTACTAGCTGATTGAGTGTTTATTCTGAGAGTTCGGATGCTCATGGTTGGCTTCGAATGAGATTGACTTTGATGTGCATTGGCTTGGAGAAGTGAGGGACCCTTGGGGACACGTTTGGTTGTGTTCCTGCGTAAGCTGCCAGTCTGGACTGGGAGAAGATGAGCAGGAGAGGAAGGGAGAAAAGCATGCGAAACAACGAGCATATGGGTTCGGCGCGTCTTCTCGTTATCATGTTGGATTCGGAAGTGTCGTCGTTGTTGTTTCGTCTCATCTGACCCCAGAATAGAAACAAACAGCCCATGTTGCACCGAACAGCCCAGCTTCTCGGACTTCGCGCTTGTCGATGATGCTGATGAGACAACCAAAGACCCGTAGGCCGTTTCACGTATCGGACGGACAACCAACATCCTTCTCGTCGTACGAAGAAGAAAAAGACGCCAATTGGTGACTTCATCAAGGAAACCAGCGATACTCTCAAGCATGTACTTTTCGAGTGGATGGAAAGGGTGTTGCTGTCTCCTGTCATCCATGAATCGCGATCAATGCTCACAGCAATGACGTCCCCCTCCCCTCCTTGCGGTGGTGGTTCTCCAGAAGCCAATCCAACTTCCCAACAACCCCGCTGCCAAAAACCAGGAAATCATTTGTTGGTAGATGTAGGTAATGATTAGGTAGGTCAACCTGACAATCAAGAAAACACCTTCACAACAAGAACAACTCCACCACTTCCATCCGAAAATCGCATCCTTAATCCTCCAAATTTCAAATCTCCATTCAAGCAACCAGACAACCTGCGAACTCCTCAAGCTCAACACCACCGCAACCACCACCACCCAAACCCCCCTCCCAACACCTCCAAAATGGACATAATAATGGGCCTCGGCATCGCCCTCCCCGTCGTCTCCACCACCGCCATCGGCACCGTCACGGGCGTAGCGCAAGGCGTGGCCGAACAGCGTCGGCAGAACGAAGACAGCAGCAACCAAGCACGCATGCTGAAATTCCACCTGGACGTGCACCTCGACGCGCGCACCTCCCGGTCCAAATCCCCCGCAGCAAAACTCGCCAACCGCATCGTGACGCTGCACGACGACAAGCTCTGGCTCGAGCCGAAAGATCACGACACCGGCGAGCCGGCGGAGGAGGGGAGGCATCCGTTTACGGGGTTTTATGTCGCTTACCCTGACGATCAGAGGAGTTATACGAGGGGACTGGTTAGTACGATAAGCAGGGATCCGCCGATGCTGAATTGGATTTACATCGACAAGGACACTTTGGAGGTGAAATACGCGAGTCGGTCGGGGAGTATTGCGCACCATGTGGGGAGTTATGATTGGACTTGTGAGGATGCGAGTGAGGGGGATAGTGGGGTGACGTTTGAGGGGTGGGAGGGGTTTGTGGCTGTTTTTGAGGGGGAGGGGAAGGGGTGGGCGCTGTATTTTGATGTTAATGATGATGGGTTGAAGGATGTCAAGAAGGGGAGGAAGAGTTGTGAGGTTAGTCTTGTTAGGAGGCTTCTGGATGCGCAGGAGGTGAATAAGTGGGGTTTGAAGGAGGAGGGGAACATTGGGTTTAGGGCGACGAAAGAGGTTTGAAGGAAGCAGTGCTTGGGGAGAGGTGAAGAGATTGCAGCAGAAAGGGACAGGGATACTCAGTGTGACGCTCAAAAGGGCGGAAGGCAGAAAAAGCAAACATGCCAGAGAGGCCGGTCCATGATGGAAGTACATTTCCGAACTTTCAAAGACCTGTTGGATGCCACTCGGAAAGGGTCAAGAGCCGCGCGAAGAATGACGGCTAAAGTGCCAGTGGGAGTTGTGGAGTCATGAAAAGCTCACGTTCAAATGCAAAGAACACGACTCAAACAAATGGCAGCACAAGCAAGTCCTGTGCACATTTACGTGGGAACGAGACGATTTGATACAAGGCCAGCCATCCATAGAAACAAAGTCAAGTAATGAGCAAGAAATAAACTCGATTGAATAAGGGTATCACAAGCCATGTCGACAACAGCCATCAGCCATCAGTCATCAGTCATCATCATCGCCAGGGAGGTTCAAAGACCTCTTGTTTCACAGAGCTCTCTCCATCAGCGAAGCAAAATGGAAAACACGGCAACATCATCGACGACACCTGCAAAGTAACAACATTGAAGGGCAACCCCTCCAACAAAGCAAAATCGCACCGGCACGAGCTCCACGACACTTCCAAGAAGCATCAAACATCAAGAACCATCTGATTCTCCTTATCCTCCTCACCCGCCACAGCGACAGCAGGCTTGGCATCGACAATGATCTCAACATCAGAATCACCCACATCCTTACCGGAGGTGCCTTTCTTCGACCCACCACCCGAAGAAGAAGCCCTGCTGACCTTACGCACAGGCTTCCTGGCTCTGAGATCTTTCTTCTCAGGCGATCCGTCGTTCAGCGACATCGCTCTGAGAGCCGCTCGCGTGCGCTTGCGACCTGGAGTCTCGGCTGGGCTCGAAGACAGGAGTGTTGAAGTCTTCTCTGCGGCGGCGGCGAATGTTGTGGATTCGTTTTCCTGCGGACCGAGAATCGTGGACATGAAGTCGCGGGCTGCTGGCATGGTCAGTAGAAAATGAGAATTGCTTGGAAGAGGGGACCTCACGCTTTGCAGGCGAAGAGCCTTCCTTCTTGCCCTTTATGTCGTTAGAAGGTGTTGCAGGAGCAGGGCTGCTGTGAATGACCTGGCCAGCATCGTCCTCCGTCATGCAAGTTGGGAAGTAGGCGCAAGCCGTGTGCATGCTGACGTCCGAGCCTTGAGATTCGTCGCGAGGGCCTGGGTTGCGGATTGTCGTACTCGTAGCTTGGTAGTGCTCGCCGTGGCCAGCATTTGGCAGGCCATCCTGCCCGGTGAAAGCACCCTTCGCTGCCAGTGCGTGAGGTGGCAACGGAGGAGGCGGCATGGCCTGGCTGTGAGAGGGATTCTGCGTCTCATGCTGGGTGCCAGACTTCAGGGCAGAGATGAGCTTCTGCAGCTGGTCGCTCGGGAGACGGACCTGGAGCTGCTGGTTTGTGTTCGGAGCGAAGTTGTTGATCGGAGGGAGTGAGACATTGCCCGCCGTTGATGCGGACACGGCAGGCCCTGTCATTGCACAGGACAGCGACCCAAGTGCATGACTGATTTGCTCACTGTTTAAGGCAGACGGCATGGACGTCCCACGAGCATCAAGCCCATCGTACAGAGGCTGCAGACCACGGAAGTTGTAGAAGCCCCAGGCCGGAGACGGCGGTGGCGGCTGAGGGATACCACGTAGCGGAGAAGACAGATTGTTGGCGCTGCCGTTGCTGTAGTTGCGTTTGTGGAAATCGCCGTCCATGCCGGGGAACGTGAATCCTGAGTTGTTGCTGGCGACCTGCTGCTTGGGGACCAAGGGATTCTCGAACATGGCCGGATTGGGCCAAGCAATACCGCAGCGCTCAAGGTGCTCTGCTTGAGTGTCAGCTAGAGGTTTCACCCCAATGACTTCAGCGCAAGAAATCTCACCATTCGGCACCGGAAAGAAAGAGAAGCAAATAACAGTCTCCAGCCTGGTGAAGACCGTCTTGCCACCCAACTGCTCACTGAGCCCAGCCGAGATCTCAACCTTGATCCGACCCGCCGAGTCAGAAGCATCCCATTCGCGCGAGCTGATGGCCGACTTGTAGAACTTGGGCCAGGACAAACTCGGGTGAGCGGTAGGATCGATGCCCGGAATAGGGAGGTCTGGCTGAGCTAGGAAAGAGTCAGCACGCACACACACCAACTTAGTCTGACGTCGACAGCAAAAGAACGACTCACCAATAACAGCCGGCCAAGAGCAATCGAACGGCTGATTGAGCGGCCTGCAATTCACCATCCTCGTCAGCACCATACTCAACCTCACAACACCAAACCACAAAGGCAGCAACTCACGGCAAAGCAGCCCCATCAACAGCAACC
This sequence comes from Cladosporium sp. IMV 00045, assembly GCA_001931905.2. Taxonomy (NCBI): domain Eukaryota; kingdom Fungi; phylum Ascomycota; class Dothideomycetes; order Cladosporiales; family Cladosporiaceae; genus Cladosporium; species Cladosporium sp. IMV 00045. Next base: position 13,925 of record MSJI02000216.1, read on the forward strand.
TTCACCTGCCACTGCGCCCTATCCCTCAACCCCGGCGCAGCCAAAGCCGCAACATGCGTCGGCGGCGTCCAAGAGTGGACGGAAACGGTGAACGGCGCGCCCTCGGCGATGGTGGGCGTGAAGCACGTGAGCAGGGGCGTGGCGCTTGCTGTGTTGAAGAAAGGTCAGTTCGTTGCATGCAACGCGAAGTCAAGAGATGAACGAACCAGAATTGCCACCTCCTCCTGGGAAGTTCCCACCGCCGGAATCCTGCACGGCGTAAGGCGTGGTGCGGAATTCCTTGAAGGGAACGTCGCTGTTCTTTGGGTAGAGGAGGACGTCCCAGTCTTGATAGCGCATGGCGGGTGGCGAGGTGGTGTGTTGATTTCTTTGCTTTGCTTGCGGTGATTTCTTCGAGAAGTGGAGCGAGGAGAATACGAAGATAAGAGCGTGAAGGGAGTCCGAGCGATGATGAAGGATGGAGTATGGGAATGAGGATGAGGATGAGATGCCGAGAGGGAGATTATATCGAAGTCGAACAAATCATCAAATACAAGAATCGTATGACGACTCATTGACCGCTCGAGCAAATAATGATTTGAGGTGCAGGCACGGTCATCGATTCATGGCTGAGTGTGGGAAGGCGCGCGGCGTCGCGAAGAGAGTGAGGAAGGAGCAGCCATCAGAGAAATGTGGATCTCACTCGCAGAGAGTGATGAATCGATTACAATTACATTTCGAAGAGTGCGCATTATAGATAATAAGACAATGAACGCAGATTGCAAGTAAAGTAAACCACCAGCAAGTCATCCAACCAGTCAGTAGTCGTACAGCCAGCCGAACCCAACGCCAAAGTAAAACGCAGCACACAAGAACATATCGCGAACACCTCCGTCAACCAAGAAACCGCAGCAGGACGAGCCGTAAGCCAAGAATAGACAGACAATGCAGACGAGGACAAGAATTCCGCTCTGTCAAGGTAGTAAAACAGATCCTACTTCGTGAACCAGCATGGAGGACAAAAGAGATAGAAAAAGTGGTACACGAAGACAACCAAGTAAAGTCCAAGTCGAGCACAAGCAAAGAGACGCCAGTTCAGTCACACGGAGGAATAGAGAGAGGAGACAAACAGACGGCAACAAGAAACGAGACAAGACACATGAAGAAAAGCAGACTTCGTGCAAAAGGACCAAGTGCCCACCCAGCAAGAACATGGACTGCCCGTTCGAGAAATCATCCTGAGGTACCCGCCGCTACCGCCTGATCAAACCAGCAAGGAGATAAGAAGACAGGACAGAAGACAAGCGCAAGCACGAAACAAAGTTGACCGCCAAATTTTGAATTTATGATGGAATCACTCCCAAGGGAAAGAAACACAAAAGTCAAGCAAAAGCAAAAAGCACAAAAAACAATCCGCAAAAGTCTCAATTTTCGTCGTACTGCACCCGCCCCGCCCCTTCGCGCCCGCCGTGTGAGAATCTCCGCTGGAAATTGAAGCCAAAGGCAAGCAAGAAGTAGTAGAGAGAGAGAGAGAGAGAGAGAGAACAAAGCTTGAACACCGGGTTTTCCCCCCACCATCATTGCCCCGAAGAGAAGAAGTAAGGAAGTTGAATTGAAGAAGGCAGAGGTCGTTCGTAGTTCATTCCGTACTTCGTCGCAAAAAGCGTCGCTAAGATCGATAGTAGTAGCAAGGTAGAGGAGAGCTAGTGATAGCAAACGCTAAAGTGTGCTGGGTAGGCAAAAAAAGGAGGAAAAAAAGGTAGAAAGGGAAGTCGTGGTGGTGGTGTTGGGAAGTTTAAAAAGAAGCATGCAAAAATTCCGCAGAGAGAAAAAACGCAAGCACGTGTGTGTTGTCGGGTGTCGTCGTGAATGATGTTGAAGAATTTTTCCCTTTTTTTGATTTTGACCAACTCCCGCTAAAGTGCAACCTCACTCAAGGCAAGAAGGACGCAAGAAAGACGCTTTACTGGCGCGGCGCAAAGTTGCCGTACGGGTGCTGCGGCGGCATACCCATGGAAGGGTAGACTGGAGGCGGCGGCGCCGGGCGGTAGGGGGTGCCGGCAGGGCCAGAGTTGTTCTGGGAGCGGCCCCAGCTGAGGCGCACGCGAGAGTTGCCAATCGGGTAGCCCTGCATCTGGTTGATAGCCATCTCAGCAGCGTGACGCTGGACAAACTGAACGAAACCGCAGCCCTTGCCCGGGGGAATCTTGACGTAGGTGATTTCGCCGAAGCCCTGGAAGAAGGAGCGAAGCTCGTCCTCGGTGACGTAGCCGGAGAGGCCACCGACGAAGACAGTGGTATTGTTGGGGTCGGTGAACTGGTTCATCGGCTGGGGAGCGCCGTAGTAGCCAGCCATGGGAGGAGCACCCATGGAGTACATGCCCATGGCGTTGGGACCACCGGGCATGCCGCCCATGCCGGGAGCGCCAGCGGCACCGCTCTTGTTCTTGGGGGTGGCGGTGCTAATGCGCATGGGCCTGTTGCCGCAGTAGACGCCCTGCATCTCGCGGAGAGCCAGCTGCTGATCACCCTCGTCGGCGAAGCGGACGAAACCGTAGCCCCTCGAGAGACCGCTGATCGGGTCGGTCATGATCTTGGCAGACTTGCAGGAGTTGTACTTGGTCTGGAAGAGCGACATGAGGACGTACTCGTTGACCTCGGGGCCAAGGTCGCCGACGAAGATAGAGAATTCGGGGCCACGGTCGTCACGGCTGCGGTCGGCAAGACCACCACCGGAAGCCCAGTTGAGCTTGAACTGACGGTTGCTGTTGGGGATGACCTGGCCATTAAGCTGGAGAGCCTTGGCAGCAGCGTCAGGGCTCTCGAAGTCGACGAAGCAGTAGCCGGCGTTGCTTCTGTGGGGATGCGGTCAGTTTCTGACTCGACTCGGCTTGACTCGAGATGTGCATCAAAACTCACCCAGAGAACTTGTCACGGATCATCTTGACGTTGACCTGGTAGCCCATGCCGAACCAGACAGTGCGCACGAAGTTCTCGTCGATCCAGGGCTCAAGCTCGCCCATCCTGATTTCTGAGTCAGCACTCGATGTTCCATCTGAATTCCTAGCTTATTGCATGCACTCACCAAAGAGTGGTCTTGCCCTCCTGGGACTGTCCGCCAGGGGCGCCGGGGGTTCCAGCAGTGGGCGCGCCCGGGAACTGGCCCTGAGGCTGTGCCTGGTCCATCTGCTGACCCATTGGCTGACCCATCTGTTGGTCCATCTGCTGGCCCATGGGCTGCTGCTGCTGCTGTTGTGCCTGCTGCTGCTGATCGGGAACGCCAGCTGCGCCGAATGCACCGTGCTCCTGGGCACCAGTCTGGGGCTGCGCGCCAGCCTCGCCGAAGTTGGGGAAGCTCATTTTCGCAAAGGTTGAGTTGAAAACGCGCTTTGGACAAAGGTGTGTGTGGTTTGAATCTGAAGAGTAGATGTGTCAATGGCGATGTTTCTCGTAGGATTGTATCGCGAATCGCGAATCGGCGATGCGACGGATGCGCGCGTGCGCGCTAGTGAAGAAGCGGGTGCGCACTCACGTGTGAAGGCTAAGGATGCTCAACGGGTCGCAAGTCGTAATGACGGATCAGATGAATTGCGCGCTCGAAAAGTGAAGAGGTCGCTGAATGAAGCCGAGGCGCAAAGCTGTAGTCCGGAGAGATTGCTTTTGTTCGTCGCAAAGTGCAGAGTCGCGAGACCGAAATCTGTCGATGACGAGGAAATTCGTGACCGAAGGGAGTGATGGTTCGGAGATGAAGTCGAGTCGTTGCAGAGCAAGAAGTCAAGCAAGCGAGTCTGTCGAAAGGGAGGCAAATCTGAGACGAACGCGTGAGCCAAGCGTCGCAACGTGTGGATGCAACGCAGTGAGTGAGTGAGTGAGGTGGGAGAGGGAGAGAGAGGGAGAGGGAGATGATGAGTGGATGAGTGTAGTGAGTGTGTGTGACGAGAGGTAGCAAGGCGTGTGCAAGCCCGTGGTCGGGAGGGCGGAGGTTTGTGCGTTGCGTTGCGCGCTGCTGGAGCGGGAAGGCTGCGACGGGCCGTAGATCGGGCGCAGCAGCGAGTGAATAATGTGGTTCCGCGGGTGGTGGCGGGGAGGATGTTTCGCAGCGAGCCAGAGAGTGAGGTTAAGGGAGAAACCAGAAAAAGGATAGTGCAATATTCGGATGGAGAACCCAGCAATGTCAGGTGACTGCAACAAATGATCGAAGTGTGGTCGCGCGGATGATGATGCGCATCCAGTTGCTGGTGTGTAGCAGCCAGTAGCAAAAAAGGCCGGCCGGGCTGAGAGCTGTCGCTGAATGGGCGATGGGCGATGGGCCAAAGTTTGGGGGAGTTTTGGCCTTGTTGCAGCTGGCTGGTTGGTTGGTACTGGACGGGACTCGCTAGTACTGGCCTGGCTGACCAGTCCTGGGCCTTGAGCGAGGCTTGCAGTGGATGATGTGCCGACAAGGATGTCTTTGAGCGGCGTCCGATCATCGCCCTCCCGACACGCCGGGTTCGCCGTGCGAATGAAGCATTTGCACTCTGACTTGCCTTGCCTTGCCTTGCGCTTTGTCTCTTGTCTCTAGTAGATGCTGCGCGCGCGCTGTTGCTGCTGGCGAGATGCCCATCGCCACCACCCCCAGGCAGTCTCCACAGCAGCAAAGCCCGCCCGTCGCAAACAATCGCGCGCGCGCGCAAGATACACAAAAACACGGTAGGGCAAAGTGCAGAGCGAGGAAAGATAGTATATGGGCATGAAAAGAAAAACAACGTCGCAAGATACTCACCAAAAAGACTTTGTTTGTGAACCGCGAAGGACCGAATGCAGGAACGCGGCAGGGACAGACCAGGCCGAACTCCTTCGCAGATAGTAGTAGTCGCAGAGAGAGAAGTGTCGAGAGAAACGCCAGTCGGGAGGAGCAATTGCAAGCAAGCAAGCGAAAAAATCGATGCGGAAGTCGAGAGAGAAAAGATGGGAGTTGGTGAGAGAGGAGAAGAGGGAAGAGAGAGGGGAAACTGCTTTGTGCCTTGAGAATGGAAATGTATCGAAAGCGCGCAAAACCCACAACTCTGGGGGAGAGAGGGAACAGCAAGCCAAGAAAGGCAGAATAGCGACGATGGATGGAGACTCGACCAAACTCAGAGGGCAGGACTCGGGCGAGGACAAACTCACAACTAATCCGCACTGCTGATCGAATGAAAGGAACGCAAAAGAACGCCTTTGCCCGACCAAGGCAGAGAGAGCTCCCACCCATCCATCCACCAACTCACACCATCATCCTTGGAATCTCACCCAGAGCAAGCCAACCCCGCTCTACGCCGGATCCCAGTCCGACCAATAGCTGTGGGTGGTATAGGGTCATCAAGCAGGTAACAAAGCAAGGCTGCGACTTCGATTATGTACTATGTATCCCAAGATTCCTTGCTCAATGCGTTTCCTTCACATCACGTGTCGTCCAGAGGATTTCAATGTACGCAGGTACACAAGACCATTGACAGCGTGAAGTTCCAATGTACCGACTTCGATCGAATCACCCCGAGTACCTCCATGTATAGACACGTACCACGACCACTCTCAGTAACCAAGGAGGTGGCCACTTCTTGAATCCACGATGACCTGGCCCGGGAGATCTCGCGCTCGCGCAATAGCATCGCCCGCCGGTGCGAAAAGCGTTGCATGCACGCCCCCTTTTCCACACCTCTACCTGTCCCCACCGCCCTCCACCTAGCGCCGGTTAAGACCTATATCAACCCACGACCGTTGCGCGATATAGATCCCCCTAGACCGCATCCAAGGGCAAACCCATGCACACAGCGAAAATCGCATCTCAGCAAAAGGCGAAAAGCCATCGAGGAAACTGATGGAGAGAGTGAGAGAGTGAGACTCGGGTCAGAAGGGAGGTCTTCTATAAATCCATGTAAGAAGGGCGTAGATAGACCCATTCTCATAAATCCAAAGCCAGGAATTCAAAGCGAGGGAGAGGGAGCGAAAGTCGTGTCGGTCAACAACAAACGCGCACATCAAGGCCACTTGACAATCCGGTAATGAGTTGTCTCACATATCGGAAATTTATGCGTTTACATGCCTCAGCTGCTTTCGGCGATCTCACCCACGCTGAATGGAAGGGTGGTCTAGCATTCAACTCGTACGAACATTGACTAGGTAGGTACCTTACGATATTGGCTGACTACTCGCTCGCCGGCCAACTCTTCATGCAAATCGGACGGAGCAGGGGTCAAGACAATGAGAGTGGAAAGGTGCATGTACTTCAGGTAGACAGCTGAATAGGGATATCTCCGTTCACTTCGCAGGTAGGGGGGCAAAGGAAGAGCCATACACATGGGTTTTTGATGATGATGTTGATGATGATGATGATGATGATGATGATGATGATGACATGAGAATTCTTGTTTTCTGTTTTGTTTTCTGCATCGGAAGAGCGAGCACACACACACACAAACACCCAAGCTCCCCCCATCTCCCCCTTTCCCAATTCTCAGTTCAGTTGCAGCAACACCACCCCGCCACGCTTCTGCCAAAATAAAAAGGTTTCAACAGGATGGCCTTAAAAGGAGGAAAAAAAGGCACAAAACAAACATAATTTCGCACGCCCATTCTCGAGGGCGGGGATGAAGCCGCTAATTCCTCTATCAAGAGCGGCAACCGCTGCCATCGTAACGCATTTGCTTTGGGGTTTCTGTAGAAAAGAGTGTGGGTTGGCATTTACTGCGCGGGCTTGTCCTCGGTGCCGGTGGGCGCGTCGGCGGTGTCCTTGGTCTCGGCCTGGGCCTCGGCAGGTGCGGCGGCAGCCTCACCCGAAGGCTCGGCCTCGGAGGAGGTCCAGAGGGTCTGTGAATGAGAGTTAGTAGGCTGTGGGTGGAACAGGTTGAAGGCAAACTTACGAGGTTGTCGCGGAGCAGCTGCATGATGAGGGTGGAGTCCTTGTAGCTCTCCTCGGAGAGGGTGTCGAGCTCTGTTGCGACTTGTTAGCACTGCACGCCATGATCTCATCGAATTCTACTCACCAGCAATGGCCTCGTCGAAGGAGGTCTTGGCCATCTGGCAGGCCTTGTCGGGAGAGTTCAGGATCTCGTAGTAGAAGACCGAGAAGTTCAGGGCAAGGCCGAGACGGATGGGGTGGGTGGGAGCGAGCTCAGTGGCGGCGATCTCGGTGGCAGACTGGTAAGCCTCGAGGGACTTGTCGGCGGAAGTCTTGCGCT
>MSJI02000217.1:0-25855 GCA_001931905.2 Cladosporium sp. IMV 00045
GGGCTACGACGACGACGACGACGACAACAACAACAACAACAACAACAGTATACGCACCCAGAGCCAGTTAGAGGCAGTGGCCATGCCCATTGCCGTCGCACGGTAGCGTGTAGGATAGAGCTCGCCGACGATAGCCCAGACGATGGGGGCCCAGGTCATGGCATAGCCAGCGATGAAAAGACAAGCGAAGGCGATCATGGCAGATCCGGCTTCGGGAGTGTTCTGCGGAGTCTCCTGGTCCAGAACGAAGTGGCCAACGGAAGCGAAGACCAAGAAGCAGCAGAACATCCACAGGCCGCCGGTGATGAGGGCGCGACGACGGCCGAATCTCTCGACCACGAAAGTTCCGGGGATGGTCATGACGAAATTCACTGCGCCAAGAATCATTGAGGTCTGGAACGAGTTGTCCAGACCCGTGGCGGTGAAAATGGTCGTGCCGTAGTAGAAGAAGAAGTTGGCGCCGGTGAGCTGCTGCAGAGCTTGCATGCTGATTCCGAGAAGGGTGCGGTACATCATGCGCGGGCCGGTGAAGACTTCATACCAAGGATGGTTTGCACCACCGGCGTTCTCAGCGTCGAGTTTGGCCTTGATCTCGCTGATCTCGCGGTCGACCTCCCAGTGGTTCTCGGCAACGCCGTACGACTTGGCGATCGTGGTGCGAGCACTCTCCACACGACCCCTGCGGTACTCCCAGCGAGGGGATTCGCGCAGGAACATGATTCCAACAGCCATGATGACAGACCAGATGAAGCCGACGCCCATGGGAATGCGCCATGAGGCTGGCGAAGGATCGCTTTCGGTTCCGTAGTTGATGCAATAAGCGATGAAGATACCGAGGGTGATGAAAAGCTGGTAGCAAGAGACCATGGCACCACGAATCTGACGAGGCGCGGTTTCTGACTGGTACATCGGCGTGAGGACTGACAACGCACCGACTCCGAAACCAGCGACCAGTCGGCCGATGGCGATTTGGTACCAAGCGTCTGTCACGGTGGCCATTTGAATGACCACGCCGATGCAGAAGATGATGTTCCAGAAAACAATTGCCAATTTTCTGCCAAAGGCATCCGCGATGGGAGCGCCAACAATGGCGCCAATTAGGGTACCGATAGACAGCAAGCCGACAATGGTACCAGATCTGTCTTTCGAAAAGCCGACGGTGCCATCCGCGGCGACAGTGTTGCCAAATCTGTCAAGAAAGTTGGGCATCTCGAGGAAGCCAGAGATCTGACCGGTGTCGTAACCAAAGATCAATCCTCCTAAAGACACGATCATGACCATGGAGAAGATGCGAGGTGTGAAGAGCTTGACTGGCGATTCGGTGTCCACATTTCGCTTCTCGACGTCCACGGACGCAGGAGAGTGAGTTCCAGTACCGTTCTGAGGTGCGGGAGGCTCATTACGCCTCAATTGGTTGAGTATACCCATATTGCAATGGATGAGGCCCGGATGTATTAAAGAAAGTGAATATATGAGAGTATGCAAAGAGGCAAAACAAGAAACCCGTCCCTACCTGAGGCGGACGAAGGCCTTATATAACACACGCGGCCGCAAACGGGACCATTAATTCCCCATGGCTCTTCGCCCACAAGATCCACTCATCAAAACCCACCGTCATCCCGCGGTTCTTCGTGGAGGACACCCTCAATTCGCCCACGAGGCATTCTCCGCGACCCGGGGCGACCGGAGAGGTTGAGAGAGTGGAAATCGAGCGATGACCGCATCGCGTGAAAGTGAGAAAGCGAACCAATTGTCGGGCGTGTCGAGGTTCAGGAACGACGCGGACTGGCCGGAGCTGGTCTCAGACAGATCCACATCATAGCACGAGTCGGGGCGAAAGAAAAAGGGCAAGCTCGGAGAGGCAAAGACTTGTCATTGCGAAGCTTTTTTCGGTGGACTTTCCATACTAGACGAACGGGGCTCCGTTTTGACTTGTGCAAGCCGTGCGAATGCCACCGGGTTGTGGAGGAGACCGCGACCGACGTCGAATTTTGCGCCTTGCCCAAGCATCGGCGAAGGATTATGAAGGCGTCTTGGGCGCTAATCTGCCGAAGATCGCGCGCCAAGGGGCGTGTTTTGGTGAGATAGAAAGAATTTGAGGACGTCATCTCTCGCGGTGGCGATTGCCGGCACGTTGAGCCGCATCCCAGAAATAGGGCTGCAAGAAAAGGCTATCGCACGAGGCCTTTCGGACTTGGTCCTGGAAAAAAAAGCCCTGCCGGCTACGAGCACTCTCGCTTGCTCAAAGTCTGTACGCCGACTGCCGTGTGCGGCCGCGTTCTCCGGGTAAGAGTTTTGTAGGAGGTATAATCTGCGCATGGGACGAGTGACGTTGTCATCTTGATGTGAGGATGCAGGGACGACGGGCATGGAAGACGCCACATCCGCTCTCACCATGCCGCATTCCGGACCGCATGCTTTTTCTGGAATACCGATTCGAAGAAGACGCAGTCATCCAGTCTCACAGAGCCACTTCTCTTTGCCTCAAGCAAAGCTGAGTAAGTTGATGGATTCGATGATGTCCACTTCGAAGGCTAAGCATGTGCCTAAATGCACCAAAACGTGGATCTATACGAATGGAGAAAGCCGTGCGAGGGCATCTATCAACAGAACTGCACGTCGGCGGCCTTCCCATATGTCCCAATCGCCACGCGACCATCTCCTTAACGTCCTCCAGGTCATGAACATCGTTCAAGACATCCAGACGAGCGTTCAAACTCCCCACGTGCTCTCCGCATGCCATCCCCAGCATTTGCGGTGTCAACTCGGCGGACGAGCGAGCAGTTGCGTGCGTACGTGGAGGAGCCTGCGGAGTCCCCATGGTCGGTTATGAGTCTCCACGGACGTTCGCTGGCCACGACTGCAGAATCGTATCGGACCGATTGGACGTTCACCTGATGGTGGAATTGCCCCACGCGCGCGCGAGTGCGGCGGAGTATCGAGATCGCAATCAGCGGAGTGGACTTTTCCACCACTCTGTCAGGGCTCTCGAGCTACTGTTGTGTTCTAATCACCGTGCTGTCTTAAGGGTGGATGTGGTGGGTTTGTTCGCTTGCGATGAAGACGGTCGTCTCTCCGAACGATACCTATTCCAGATCTGGTGGAGCTCGCTTAGCAATTGCATGAGGATCTATAGTGTGTTTGAGATGATCTACGCTTGCTCCTACAACTGCGCTGCAACTGCAGTATGTGTGCTCATTGTTCTCTTGCGTTGATGGGACAGCAAGGGATCATTCTCGCTCTGCATTTCAAAGCCAAAGTCCTTATCACGACGCCACAGCCACACATCAAGCCTTCACATACCAAGGGCAGAGCAGTGCACCGCTACGTCTCGCTGGTCATTGTTCTGTGAGACTCATTTTCCAGCATATCTTGCGAGCCTTTGAAGCTCTTCGGTCACCAGCCTCAAAGCTTAGTCGCCGTAAGCTCGGGTTTCCACATTAACCTCAAATGTAGAGCCTGGCAGTCCCGAAGAGCAGCGGAAACGCTGTAGCATTACACAAAAGTCCCTTATTTGGTGTAAAATTGCTTTGCTGTACAAAAAATCCACAAGTATATCCTGCATCGCCTCAACAATGAAGCAGCATGAGGTGGTGCCGTTCTCCAGACGCCATTATCTCCTCCGACCTACAGTTCCCAATCCATTGCGTACGCATACAAACTCCGTCTTCCACGGAACATTGACAAAGTCGCCGCGCCAAAGCCCAGTGCTCTTTCACATCTATGCCAGCCGTGCTTCTTCCATATACCCTAGCTCTTAAATCTTCAATCTCCACCCCGCCTTCAAGCCTTCTGCCCACCTCCCGTAATCCTCAACACAAAGTTCACCACGATCGCCAACAGCAGCGCAACAGCAAGCACGGTCGGACCAAAGCGATCGTCAAATCCGCCCTGGCCCCTCATGCGTATGCTCTTGGCGCGCCAGTGGAATGTGACAAGGGCGTAGACCATGGCGGCGAGGGCGACGAGGGTGAAGAGGCCGGCGCTGATCTGGCCGACGCGGTCGCCGAAGTTGAGCAAGCCCACGGCCAGGCCGCCCAGGATCACGGTGAAGTTCAGCCAGGAGAGGAAGGTGCGCTCGTTGGCGAAGAAGACTTTGGGCTCGACGCGCGTGGGCAGGGCGATGCGCTTGCCTGGGAGGGGAGAGGGGTTAGTTAATGTTCGTGTTGTGCCAATCGCGAAGCCATTGGAGGCGTACCGGGAGCGGTTTGGAGCAGAGGTTGGCTGGACATGGTGGTGGTGGATGTGGGTGTTTGTTGGTTGTGGTGTTTGTTGGGCTTCTTCTCTCGTCGCAATTTGTGCCGTTCTCCAATGGCTTGAAAAGTCCCTCCACGCGATCAGGTATGTCCAATAGGTTAAAGCAGTCGACTTTTCCCTCTCAATGGTCAATTGTGTAAGGCGATATGTTGGTGTTTGCAGAAAGAATTGTTCGGTATCGTTCACGCAGCAACTGCATCAGCTTGCCTACCTCTTGCTTGCCATCACCAGCCCCACCCACGTGCTTGCTTCAGTCGCCAACCATTCGTCCAAAAGCCACTCAAAGCAGTCCAGCCAGCCTGCATCGGCCGCTAAACAGCGCCTGCCGTTCATGGAGATCCACTTCTTTGCAGGCATTCTTCAACCGCTATCTAGACCATTTCAACTACATCTTCTCGCAAGATGGCCATTTCAAATCCTTGATCGATGAGTTGTTAGTCCGTTCTGATATAATGAAACGTCGGCATGTCAGAGAGTCTGGAAGTCGACGCGTTGCAGACATATTCAGCGTTTCCGCCACCGGGGCTAGTTCAACAAAGATGTCAAGTCAGCACCAATATTGAATTAACTCAAAGGCCAAGCTTTCCAAATGCACGATAGACGGTTCAAGAGCCTGACTCCATATCTCGCAAAGGCTCACAGCGTGGTCTATCCTCCAACAGCGTGTGCTGTTCATTCAGCCGAATGGTGTCGACGAGCTGAATATGCCCTAAACCCTCAACACGTCTTGCCACCCAAGCATGATGGTGAACTCCTGGACAAACCATGAAAGAACACAAGTCGCTCCTTTACATTGGATCATCAAGTACCTAATTACCTGTAGCGGTGCTATGCCTCACGCCCAGCGAACCATTCGTTAACATCGTCCGCCTCTCCCTCTCGGGCACCTCAAGACCATTGACAAACGACTGCAGCTTCTCACTGTCACTCGTCTTTGGCGCACGCCCATACCCACCACCACCGGGCGTCGAGATGATGATACGATCACCCGCCGCGAAATGAGATGTTTTGCGCGGACCCAAGGAAACCTGTCTGCTCGCTCCTGTGACCGGATCTTTCCTTATCCAGATGTTCTGGCCTCTTTCACCGTCCTCTCCACCTTCAAGACCATAGGGAGCCGTGACTCTGCGGTCTGTGAGAACAGAAACTTGCAGAGGCATGCGGAACTCGATCTCCCTAACGCACCCGTCACCACCACGCCAATGGCCAGCACCACCGCTGCCTTTACGGACGGCAAACTCGTGAAGAATGACGGGGTACCGCTTTTCGAGAATCTCCGGATCTGTGATGCGCGTGTTGGTCATGTGCGTGTGCACAGCGCTCGCTCCATGCCAGCCCTTGCCAGCTCCGGCACCACCGCAAATGGTCTCGTAGTATCCGAAACCCTTGATCACTTCGCCAGTGACGGGATCAGTACCGCCACAGCCAAATGACAGGTTGTTCATCGTGCCTTGCGAGGCTGCCGCGGCGTTGAAAGCGCGGAGGACCAGATCAGCCACTTTTTGTGATGTTTCTGTCGTACAGCCGACGGTTGCTGCGCCTGGAGAAGGCGACAGAATCGTGTTGTCAGGGCATATGACCTTAATAGGCTTCAGACAGCCTTGATTGAGAGGGATATCTGTGGACATCATAGAGCGAAGACAGTACTGGCCCGTGATGGTCAGTAATCAATCAGATAAGAAGGACGGGGAGAAATGCTTACCATGATGACTGAATATGAGCATGTTGGCGGCGCGTTCAGGTTGCCAGAATGCTCTGCTCCGGTACCTGTGAAATCGAACACTGCTTCTCCTGTGGCCTCATCGATGGTGACCTTCAACTTGAACGGGATGCCATCGTCGTTGTACTCAGTCGCCTCAAGTACACCACCCTCGAATCTGGAGGCAAACCGCTTGAGAAGATCTCGCACAGACTGCGCGGCGTTCTCCTGGATGGCCTGCATGTAAAGCTGGACCACTGGCCAGGTGAACTCCTTGATCAAAGCTCGGATCAGGGAGATACCCTTCTGATTGGAAGCAACAGCAGCTTTCAAGTCGGCGATGTTCTCGGTCAAGGTTCGCGAGCCACTGCACCCAGGGTAAGATGCCGGGTCTTCATACAGACGCTTGATGAGGCCGGCCTCGTCAAAGACGCCTTCCGAGATCATTTTGAATGATTCAATCGCGGCGCCTTCTTGCCATAGTTCGGTGGAATTTGGAGGCATTGACCCCGGGACGATTCCACCAATGTCTGCATGATGGCCGCGGTTGGCGACGAAGAAGATGATCTCCTTTGGGTTCTCCTCATCGTCGAAGACCGGGGTGATGGTGGTGATGTCTGGCAGGTGAGTTCCTCCGGCTTTCGGATGGTTGGCAATAATCACATCGCCAGGCTTCAGTTCTCCTGCCTTGTATCTTTGAGCCTGATACGCGATGGCCGTGCTCATAGAACCCAAATGACTGGGCACATGTGGGGCGTTCGCGACGAGGCCACCATCTGCGGCGAATACAGCACACGAATAGTCCAATCTCTCTTTGATGTTCACGGAAATGGACGTCTTCTCCATAGTGTGACCCATTTGCTCCGCCACAGTCATGAACCTATGACCAAACACGCTGAGCTGGGGATCGACAGTCTCCGTGGAGACATCTTGATGCTCGTCCTTGTCAACCTCCAAAATGACATGCTCGGGCAGAATGATGGCTTTGCTGAGATGATCGACGACGATCGTTTGGGTCTTGTCGATGACCATCGCCGGACCAGTGATCTGTACACCAGGCCTGATCGACTTCAACTCATACACCGGCGTCTGGGTCCAGCCGTGCTTCTCGAAGAAGATCTTCCGCGAGAACGTGGGCGTCGGCACGGGAGTCAGCTCGGCACTGCTGTACTTTTTGAGGTCCTGGAAGGGGCTCGAGTTGTTCAACACGCGAGACTTTCCTACGCTGCGGATGCGAACGTCGTCGATTTGGATGTCGCGAGATTGGGAGAATCCGAATTCCTGGTTGTGTCTCGCCGTGAATGCGAGTCCGGCGTCTTCCAACTTCTCGGGCATGGAGATCATTAGGGACGTGTCGCTTCCCTTGTACCTCATATTCAAAAAGCGCTCGTGCTGGATCGAGCTTTGTTCGAAACCTTGGGATTTCAAGCCCTCAGATCCCCTCGAGGACAGAGATTCGAAGCGAGCTGTGATCCCAGGAACCGCCTGCTCTGAGAATACAAGAGCCGCCGGCTCCTGATTCTCGACGACCACATCCGCCAAAGCCATGCCATAGGCTGACAGAATGCTGGAGTAGCACGGGATGATTGCCCGCTTGATTCCAAGGTCTCGAGCGATGAAGACGGCGTGCTGGCCACCAGCACCTCCGAACGAGCCAAGACTATGGCTCGCTGCCTCGTATCCGCGACCTTCACTCAAGGTGCGGATTGGTCTGGTCATAGTAGCATTGGCGATCGCGAGGAAGCCCAGCGCCAGCGTCTCTGGCGTGAAGGGCTCGTCGCGATCCATCTCTGAGTTGACGGTTTTGGCCAATGCAGTGAATTTCTCCTGCACGACGTCCATGTCAAGCTTTCGTGGGAAGAAATCTGGAATGATCCTGCCGAGGAGGAAGTTCGCATCGGTGACGGTGAGAGGGCCCCCTCTACCGTAGCACGCGGGCCCTGGGTTGGCGCCGGCACTGCTGGGACCGACTTTGAGGAGGCCGTTCTCCCAAGTCAAGATTGAACCACCGCCGGCAGCTACCGTGTTGATGTCTAGTTGGGGTGTTTGGATCGTCACTTCGGCTAACGTGCTTTCAAAGATGTGTTCTAGTGCGCCAGAGTACCTGGCAACGTCTGTGCTGGTGCCGCCCTAGAATGAAAGTCAACAAAATGTAAGCGAATGAACCGGATGGATGCACTCACCATGTCAAAACCAAGCACAGGCGTGCCGTCAGCCTCGTCATAGCATGTCCTCGACAGGCCTACAACACCGCCTGCCGGTCCGCTGAGAACTCCTCGCAGACCTGTGAACTTGGACCAGCTAGTCAATCCACCGTCTGACTGACAAACGAGCAGTTTGTTGACGCTCTCATCCTCCAGCTGCCCTTTGAAGTTCTTGCGGAAGCCGTCCAGGTACGCCAAAGTCATGGGTGTAAGATAAGCGTCAGCGACAGCAGACTGACTTCGAGGCACGAATCTCGCCATGGACTGGAGTACTGAAGAAGCCGAGACCTTGAAGCCCATCTCAGTGGCCAGGTTCGCCACTTGCAATTCATGCTCTGGGTAGGTGTAAGAATGCATGAACCCAATCGCAACATTCTTGAAGCCCTGTGCTTTGAGATCCTCGAGATCTGACCGGACGGCGGCGAGATCTGGTCGTTGCATGATTCGCACGACTTCTCCAGTCTGTCCTGTGACAAGATCTGGGTCTGAGTCGACGTCAAATTGCTGTTCTGATGGCAGCTCACTGGCACCCTCGATCGTCACTCTCTCCTCAACCTCCACGACAGTCTCATAAAGCTGCGATAACCTCCGCACAGAAAGATCGAACAAATCCGGCCTCGTCTGATTCCCAATGAACAGAATATCTCTAAACCCCTTCGTCGTCAGAAACGCCACGCGATCACCCTTGCGCTCCAAAAGCGCGTTCGTCGCGACCGTGGTTCCCATGCGAATCGACTCTATGGGCTCGAGATCCAGCAGCGAGCCTTTGGGTATTGAGGTCTCGAGGGCGATTTCGAGGATCTGTCGAATGCATTCTGTTGGCGCGTCGTCGTATTCGTCCGGACACACTGAGAGGATCTTGAAGACGATGTGCTCGGCGCGCCCGGGGATTGAGGCCCAGGCGTCCGTGAAGGTGCCGCCGCGGTCGATGGCGATGCGGATTCCAGCGGGGGACATTTTGGTTTGATGGGATGGAATGAATGTGAATGTGAATGTGAATGTGAATGTGAATGTGAATGTGAATGTGAATGTGAATGTGAATGTGAGTGTGTTTCAAGGGTATTTGTGAACACAGTGAAAGAGATGGTGGATTCAAAGAATGATTTATGTGTGATGAAGGCTTGTGTGTCACCTTCGAGTACCTTACCTGCTGTTCTATATGAATACATGCTTCGGAGTCGTTGAGGCACAGTCGGCATCTCAGAAACTATCCCGTTCATGTGGTCGGCAAGAGTGGTCGGTCCACCATGTTGATGGTCTTACGAAACGGCAAGGCAAAATGTCAGTTGCCGACAGTAGTTGGGAGGTAGTAGATAGGAGGAGGTATCTCAAGCAGACACATCAAGTATGTCGAGACGATAGCGCATTGGCAAGCGCGACCGAGGCTATGACAGCGACATACTTCTAATCTATAGATAGGCCGCCCTGATTCGAGTGGAGACCCGGCAACGTTGAACTTGCCGACCTTGCCCGGTCGCGATACCGAGGACCATCATTCCATCAACCAAAGCTCCACCTCTCAGCCGCCAGATTGTACACCTCGGTTCTCGAACAATAGTTCATCGATTCAGGAGGTGGTATTGTTGATCAAGCCGTGTGGAGCCAGACGAACGCACAACATGAGCGCTTCAGAAACCAGACGGCCTAAACGACTTCTAGCAGCGTGAGCACTCAGAACAACGATCCTTGCCGTTTCGATGGACCATTATTGACCGTATAGCAAGATAGCTGCCACCGATGCCATTCGCAGAAGATCAAGTGTTCGGGAGAACAGCCTTGTCGGTCGTGCGTGACAGCTGGTAAAAGTCAAGAATGCCAACTTCCTGCGAAAGAGAGGAAGGTGCCAATATCAGAAAGGCATGTCCATTGGGACGATCACGATGCATCACGTACTGACTTCAGACTTAACAATTTAGCTACCTCAAAAGACTCGAAGCAGATAGTAAACGCCTGAGGTTATTGTCCGCATCAACACCAGCGTCTGATGGCGAACAAACATCGAGCGTCATACTGAACAACAATGGTGGCGGCTACAGCGTGCCCTCTCTTCCAACAGAAGAAAGCAATCTCTTCAATCCCTTGTTCGACAAACAGCAAGAGAGACCAGTCCACGAACGTTCTTCAGAGCCAGGCTTCATCGGCGAAGCATCATGCGCCGCCTTCAGCAACCGCCTACTGTCATGCCTCGACAGCACATACGCGCCGCTAACCGCAGGTCTCTCAAACTATCATCGACTGAACGACCATGGCGACTCCCAAGTCGACCAAGGCCCCGACTTCCCGGAAAGGATGCACGTCAAATTGCTCCTCAACGTCGCGCGACGCTTCATTGGAAATTACCATCCTCTTTTCCTCGAAGTCAGTTTCATGAAAGAGATCGACGCAGTTTACCGGGGCGATATGATGCCTTCCACGCTGTGGCTGTGCAAGTTCTATGCTCTGATGGCACTGGGTGAAATCTACACGCATAGGAGAGGGGTTGGCGATAACAACAGGGTGCCCGGCACGAATTACTATGTGAGAGCGGTCAAGCTGCTGCAACAAAATCAAGATGCTTATGAGGAGCCTTCTTTGATGCAAGTGGAGGTTTTGACTTTACTGGTACGTTGTACACCAGTTTCATTCATGTCACTAGGTCAAGGAGCTAAAGAATATCACAGGCGTGGGCATCCAACGTCCTAGGTCGCATTAGGACTGCGAATTGCTACAGTGGCATTGCTACAAGGATTGCTCTCAGCTTGGGCATGCATAGGTCGGCATCAAGACACACCACGCTGACTCCTGTGGAGCGGGAGAGTCGAAGGCGGACCTGGTGGGTTTTGTACTTCTTCGACCGATTCTCGTCTTCGAAAATCGGACAGCCTATTACAGTGAGAGACGAAGACATCGACGTTGAGATGCCGAGCATGGACGGCTTGACGGAGGAAGAGATGGCAGAATTCCTTGATCCGCGCAACTTGATCATCAACATCAAGCTGGCTCGCATAATTGGAAACATACGTAAGTCGACCTGCAGTACAATTGAAAACATGCTGTTCGGCTGACTCACTCGACCATCAGTCACGCAAATATATGGGGTCCCAAAAGCTACAAAAGGCCTCTACGTCCACCAAGTCCACAGCATCTTGAACCAATTGCGAGCATGGCAAGACAAGCTCCCGCCGGACATGCGCATCGCGGAGCGAAGCACTCCCCGGCCCGTCGCAAGCCTTCACCTCGCATACAACCAATGCATCATCCAAACCACCCGACCCGTGCTCTTGCATCTATTCAAGATTCAATTCCAACTAGGCCAAAAACAGCGCGAGACACAACCACGACAAGACGTCTCATCCATCACCCTCGCTCTAGCAGAAAGCTGCATCAACGCCGCACAAGCCTCAAGTCGGATCGTGGAAAGCCTCTTCCTCGACGGTTCGATCGCGACGTTCGGATTCTGGGATGCGCATCACATCTTCTCCGCGGCGATGATCTTGATCATGTCCGCCATCATGAAACCCACAGCCGTGAACTCGGACCATCTCGAAACTCTCCTGAGCGTTCTCCGATCACTCAAGAGCAACGGAAACATCCCTGCTGTCGATTTCTGCGAAAGGCTCTCCCAGATCCAAGCGCGAGTTTCAACGCTGCGCGCCAGCGGTCAACTGGAAAACATCAACATCGGTCCGCCTGCAAAGAGAAGACGAATCGCGCCTGACAAGCCTGACAAAGCTTCACCGACTGAAACAACGAGCCAAGAAGCCGCCTCTCTTCGCACGCCTGCTTCGATGCAGACCGAGGAGCCGGGGAACGATCACAGCATTCCCAGCAGGAGCGGGATGGGTGTGTTCAACGACCCTATCATTGGGAGTTTTCTTGACGGTAATCAAATGCAATGGTTGGATTCGTTGTTGCCGGAGGGTGGTGCGCCGAGCGACTTTGCTTCGGATTTGGATGAGCAGTTGCTTTTTGGTTCGTGGTAGGATTTAACTTACGACTGGATGTTGGTTGGAATAGTTTGACGATATGATTCACGCTTTGACGAATGATGCCGATATCGTATCACCTGATGTGCAGCCCATGGCAAGATCAAATATCCCGAAGCCATTCTATAGCCGTGGACTACTAGTTGTCTCAAAGTAGAAACTCCTCCCAGAACTGCACGACAGAGGCCTAGCTCATGATCTAACGTCCCGTTCGAGCGACATGACTTACCCCGGCGACCACATCTGACTTGCCGGGTATGCTAGCCGCCTATTCTATCCACTCTATCTCCCTATCCGAAGCCGCAATATAAACTATCTCGCCAAGCCTGCAAGAAGTCAAAGCAACCATTGGCAGTCCAAGATCGGCAAGTCCCAACTTCCCGAGTCCTGCAAAGGCGCGCCAATCTTCGGCTGACGGCTTACGGCTTTACGACGATCCCTCCCGCGCCATATCATCATGATCGGAGCAACTTGCCGTGACATGTTACTATTGAGCTTACTCACAAAAACGGCTTCGCCATCCCTTGAGCCGGACTCTTACACCTGCCGAGAGGAGGAATCGCAAGCTGCGGCTCAAGCATTTTACCTCTACTGCGACAAGACTCGGCAACGTCCACACATGCCGACTCCGTATCTCTACGCCTAACCGAAGATGATCCATCACTCGCTTTGCCCCCCGGTGAGGCTTCCAATCCCCCGCACTCTTTGCTCCAGATAAGGGAGCAGGCGTGCGAGTGGCTTGTGGGTCGAGTTGCCGTGAGGGAGTTGTTGCGTTTAGTCCATAACGAGGGTGCAGATAACTTTAACTAGAAAAGAAGGGAACGTGCCGCCCTTCTTTTTTCAACTTCATCCATCTCTGTTATTTGCAGGCTTCATTGCCTTTCATCTTTCTTTCAATATCCAGATACATTTGGCCTCACTCATCAGGCCTAGACATCTTGAACATGACGTCGTCGCCTCCCAAGAGGGAAACAGACCTCACTCCCAACAACACGACGGACACGGATACAGACTTCGAAAAGCGACAAACCACAGTCCAAGATGACTTCTACATCGACCCGCAAGAAGAAAAAGCCCTCCTCCGCAAACTCGACCGATGGATCGTCCCACCCGTCATGCTCCTGTACTTGTTCAGTTTCCTGGACCGAGTGAACATTGGCAACGCCCGCCTCTACGGCATGGAAGACGACCTCGGACTGCAGCCCGGCCAATACCAGATTGCGGTGTCGCTGCTGTTCGTCACGTACATTTCCAGCGAGCTGCCGAGCAATTTGGTCATTAAGAAGTTCACCCCGTCGCGCTGGCTGTCTTTCATCACGACGGGCTGGGGTCTTGTCGCCACTTTGACTGGTATCACGCAGAACTTTGGAGGGTTGGTCGCTTGTCGCATTATTTTGGGGGCGCTGGAGGGTGGTCTGTTCCCTGGATTGGCGATTTATTTGACTCTTTTCTATACTAAGAAAGAGTATGCGCTGCGTATCGGTTACCTGTTCTGCAGCGCGGCCATCGCAGGCTCGATGGGAGGTATTCTCGCGTACGGCATTGGGTACATGGATGGTATTGCCGGCCTCAAAGGCTGGCGCTGGATTATGATCATCGAGGGAATCCCCACGGTCATTCTCGGCATTTCGATCTGGTGGTGGTTCGCAGACTCCGTCGAAACAGCACACTACCTCACTCCGCGCGAGAAATTGCTCATCGATCATCGACGACGCAGACAAGTCGGTCACACCAAGTCTTCGGACCAAATGCACAAAGCGGATGTGTACGAGGGATTCCGCGACTGGAAGATCTGGGCTTTCTGCGTTGGCCAGTTCGGTGGAGACGTCATCTTGTACGGCTACTCGACTTTCCTGCCAACCATTATCAACACGCTCGGGGGGAACTGGGATAGGGCGGAGACGCAGGCGCTCACTATCCCTTGCTACGCGCTGGGGGCCATCAGCTATCTCGTGGTCGCGTGGTGTTCTGATCGTTGGCAGAAGCGAGCGGTGTTCACCGTGGCCTTTGGGTTCATCTGTGCTGCGGGCTATGCCATTTTGATCAGCCCGGCACCGGGAGGAGCGAGGTACTTTGGCTGTTTTCTTGTCGCCACAGGGTTGTACGTGATTGTTGGTCTGCCTCTCGCTTGGCTTCCGAGCAACAACCCTCGCTACGGGAAGCGGACAGTCGCAACCGGTTTGCAGCTGACGATCGGCAACTCTGCAGGCATTGCAGCTCCATTTGTAAGTTTGGATCCTGTTGATACCATAGAAAAACGCCTTTGTACTGACTCTTCTGCCCAGTTATACCCAAACAACGACTCACCGCGCTTTGTCATGGGCCATGCAGTGTCGATGGCCATGGTCGCCATGTCCGCTATCATTTACATGTGCCTGTGGACGTGGTTCCGAGCTCAGAACAGGAAAAAGCTGTCGGGCAAGGAGAACCACAAGATCGAGGGCATGACCGAGGATGAAGCGCAGGAACTCGGCGAGCATAATCCGAGGTTCTTGTATGCGTATTAGCTTGGTTTAGCTTTGGAGCGAGTAGCTGTGTGCATTAGAGCATTGCAGTTGCTTTGGAATGCCATCTATGATTTTCTCTTTCAATCTTCATACAGCTAAGAACATCTTCGTTTGACGTTGTTCAAACGCCCGCCCTGTGCGTGCAGAATCGTGTTTCATATCAGAAGAACTGTAGGTGTCAGCGCTAGACCGTGGATATTGGATGACTTCGTTGATCCGTGGCAGTTGCAAGCCGAATTCGTCGTTTCGTGACAATCTCATGCCAATTCTCTCCTACAACATGAATATGCATTTCAATATCAGGCATTCCAAAAGAACAAAGTGAGGTTAATATTTCAATCCAACCTTGAATCCCATACTTCCGCCGCGCATACGCGGGGAGGGCCGTGCGCATACTTCGGTTCACTTTGAGGGCGTTTGACGCAGGTCGATAAACAAACCCCAAACTACCTACTGTTGTGCACCTTAACCCACTAAACCACAACCACAACCACATCATCTCAGACGTCAGCTCGCCGAATCTCTCGAGATACCACTCTACCGTCTTGTACAAAGGAATCTCCCCGTAAATACCACAACCATGACCACCAACTTCGTAAGTCCCTCCCTCCTCGTCCTAACATCAGCACTTCGCAAACCAGAACCCACCACATTTCCCATAACCAGCACCCTCAAGCAATCAACCCAATCCCCAAAAAACTAACCCATCCCCCCTCCCAGCCCATCCCCTCCACGCGCCTCTCCCAAATCGCCAGCGACGCCTGCACCTCGACCCTCTCGACCGCAACATCCTACCAGCACGACTCGACTGCAACATGGAACAACAGCATCATCAACAAAATCCTCCAATCTCTCATCTCCGAAACCACACCTCCCGCCTCCTCTGAGGGAGAAGAGAAACCAAGCCCCGCCAACCGCTACAAATTCGCCGTCAACAGCACCATCATCCAGCACTTGAGCGATGCGCGCGGTGAGGGCGAGAATGCTGAGGATGCTGAGGGCGAGGCGAGGAAAGTGGGCAGGAGAGGCATGCACAGCGCCAGTGGAGCTTATTGGAACAACGAGCGGGATGGGATGTGGAGCTATAAATTCGAGGGAGGGGAGGGGAAGGGGATGGATGTTGTTGTGGGCGTGATGTGGATTGGTGTGTAGAGTGTTGGTTGTAATTTGATGAGATGGAGGAGGAGGAGGAGGAGGAGGAGGAAAGAAGGAGATTGTTTCCTTATGTTTTTCTTTTCTTTTTTCCTGCGTCGGAGAGAGTTAAGAGTGTTCTTGCTTGCGAGCGAGCGAGCGAGCGAAAACCTTCTTCTCCTTCCAGGACAGGCTGAGCACGAACTGCTACCGCCTGATCAATTGCTAGGCTGGAGCTGTTCGCTCGGTCTGTATTTCTGTTTATTCTCCTTTCCACTTGTCGAAAGTAAGCGAAGAATGTATGCATTGAATTTATAGGTATGAGAAGTACATTATGTGCAGCGGACCAAACGAGAAGAAAAGAACAGCAAAGTCAAGCTGGGTTCTTTTACTTTTTACCTTTCCTTACTATCAGAGAGACCATATCTCAGACTCAAATTAGGTATGAATTGGAAAGCCAAGAGGAAGAAGAGGTAGGGAGAATGGAGAAGTATCCTCTCCTCCCCTTCCCTTGCCTTCCCTTCCGGTGTTAATATCCAATCATTACCTAGGTACATGTATATGTAGGTATTCAGGGTATTCGTCCGGACGGAGCTTGTAAGTTTATACGACTCGCTCTCTTTGAGTGATCGATTCTGACTTCTGTATACATGTAAAAATGGAACCAATCAAGGCGAACAGGTAGGTATAGGTACTTAGGTAGGGATGCAGGCAGTCTAGCGAGGACGACATCCTAGATATATAATAATAGCAGAGAAAATTATGGATTGGTAGGTACTTAGCAAGATACCTAACTAGGAGCGTAGGAAGCAAAACGTAAAATGTAGAAACACTCTTTCTGCTCTAACAAGAAAAAGGCGTGCTATATAAGCTAAGCTAATAGGGCGTGAAGAACATGAGATACAAACATAATAACGTTGACAAAAGAAATTAAAGGCAAGAGGAAAAGATGACCCGCTCGCTCACGTCTCGCTTCTCGTCTGTGTTTGCCTTTTCTTTCCCCTTGGAGGCGAGAGACTGTCAGAGAACAAACACACAGACTCCCTCTCCCATTTGTAACAATTTGCCTCCCCCCTCTCTGCCCCGCCCTATCGTGCGTTGTCCAGTCCTCTACAAGCACCAAAAACTGCCCTCGTGATCGAGTCATCAACCATCAGGATTCAAAGAGACATTCATACTCCGTCCCAGCACCAACAGTAGCAGCGGCAGCAGCAGCATTTGCAGAAGCAACAGAAGCAACAGAAGCAGTAGTAATCCCACGAACCTGCTGCTGCTCCCTCACCCCTTGACCAAAAAGCGCCACCAACTCATGAATCTGCGCAACCGCCAATCTCCCACAAACTTGAATCGAAGAGGAATCGGGCGTGTTCTTTGAAGGGAAAGGGGAAGAAGAAGTCGCAGTTGAAGTAGAATATAAAGAGGAAGTAGTAGTCGGAGAAATTGAAGTTGGAGGAAAAGAAAAGGAAATCCGATCGCCACCGCCGTGCCGTAGCGCCGCCTCACCACCACCGCTGTCGTTTTTGTCGTTGCCAACTACTCTACCACCCTCACCACCAGGTATTCCCCGCCTTGCCTAGAAGAAGAAGTAGGCGATGAGGAAGCAGAGCAGGCAGAGGGCCGCGACGATCTGCACGGGGACGCCGCCGGCGCTGGCGGGTTTCGCTGCCAAGCCTGAAGAACCGCTCTTCTCTCCAGCACTGCTGCTGCCGCCCACGTTTCTCTGCCGCAAGCCCGCGCCCGCCTGCTCCTGTAACCGTGAGATGGTGGCTTTGGCGTCGTCGAGTTGGCGGCGGAGGTCTTCTTGCGATGTGGGGATGGCGGAAGAAATAGAAGAGGCGGCGCCGGCGAGGGAGGACTGCGTGGCCGGGTTGTGCGCGCTGTGGACCGCGTCGGCGCGGTTCTTGGCGCCCTCGGGTTTCTCGTCGAGGGTGTTTGTGGGGCCGACGCTGCGCTGCGGCGTCACTGCTTGAGGGCTCGGGCTGGAGTAGGCAGGGGGTTGGTCCTCGCTGTAGTGCGAGTTGTCGAGGGTGCTGGCGTTGGCGGCGGCGATGCCGTTGGCGTGGGCTTGGGGTTGGCCGTCGGCGGGCAGGAAGACGACGCGGATCTTCTTCTCTTGGATGGAGGACTTGGACACGCTCTCGATGCCGGCCCAGATTTGCGAGACGGTCTGGCCGTCGGGCGTGTTGGAGGGGATGGTGACGGATTGTACGAGGAACTTGTCTTTGCAGCGCACGTCGAGTGGAGGGTCTTCTTTCATGGTCTGCAGGAGGACTTGGATCTCGACGGCGCTGGAGGGCTCGATGCGGCCGGAGTTGGGGCGCACGCAGTACCTGGGAGAGGGAAGGGTGTCAGGTGTTGGTGTCCTGATAGCGTGGCTGGGAAGAATTGGAAGGAGGGCATGGCACGTACTGCTTGGGAGCGGTGGTCTTGACTTTGAAAGCGATGGGCTCATTGCTAGGGTTGCGCAGGCGCAGGACCTGGGAGACTTCATGGGTGAAAGGGCCTATTTGTTTTGATTGTTGGTCAGCTCGCACGAGGGCTACGTTGCTGGAAGATGTAGGGTATGCGCATACGCTTGAAGCCCAGCTCGGAGGGGTCGAGTTCGACAGACATGGTGTTTGATGTGACTTAGGGGTATTGGGAGGTGGTGGTATAGGAATTGTGGAGTGCAAAGAGAGTAAAAGTAGGCAGACAGGTGGTTGGTGATCTCACAGTGGTGGATGGAGTAGACCGTGGTGCCCGTGCGTGCGGGCAAGCTGGAGAGAGAGAGAGAGGAGAAAGGCAAGCTGTGTTTGCGGTCAGGCTGGGCAAATGACTCGATTGTACAGTGAAAGTATTGTTGAAAAAATGCATCAAATATCAGCGAATATCGTTTGATTTTTCTGTCTTTCTTTCAGATTTTCCCCCTGCCAATAAATCGGGTTCTCACACTGCTGTCTGTCTGTCTTCAATACCCCTCGGATGGCGTGTGCCGCTTTGGCTGGTCTGGCCTCGAGCTGGCGTGTTTGTGAAGCGACGTCACCACACAGGGCAAGAGACTCTTCTAGTCTTCTTCATGATTTGGTATCATCATCCACTACTACACCTTCCTCCCCGCCACCGCATCAAAACACCTGGACCGAGCGTGGCTAGGACGAGCTGTCATCTTCAATCAACACTACGCCACCTACACCTTGGAATTGCACTTCCTGCTTAGCTAGCAACAGCTCCACCTTCCATCCAACACCAACCTAACCACATCACCACCTCATCCTCACATCCAACACAACACGTCCAACACCACCCACCCGCATCCCTCAACCCCTCGCCCACCATGTCCACCGACCTGCAAAATCTCCTCGAAATGGGCTTCGAAGAACCCCGCGCCACCCTCGCCCTGCAAAAAACCTCCAACAACCTCCCCGCCGCCATCGACTGGCTCAGTCAAAACGCCGACACCCCTCTGGAAGAGCTGCAAGCCGAAGACGACAACCCCGCCCTCCAAGCCGGCGAACAAGCCCGCAGCATGGTGTGCAACGACTGCGGCAAGAAATTCCGCGGCATGTCGCAAGCGCAATTCCACGCCGAAAAATCAGGCCACGACGACTTCGCCGAGTCAGCCGAAGAACTCGCCCCTCTGACGGAAGAAGAAAAAGCCGCCCGTCTACAAGAGCTGCGCGAAAAACTCGCCGCCAAGCGCGCAGGGCAGGCGAAGGAGGACAAGGAAGCGGCGAAGCGGAACGATGAGATTAGGAGGAAGCACACGAAGGACAACGAGGATGCCAAGGAGGAGTTGAGGCGCAAAGAGCAGATCAAAGAGGCGCAGGCGAAGAGGCAGGAGAAAGCGGATGATGCGGCGGCCAAGAAGCGGATTAGAGAGCAGATCGAAGCGGACAAGAGAGCGCGCAAGCAGAAGGCCGAAGAGGAGAAGGCCATGCGCGCGAACCCCGACGCGTATAACCCGGGCGCTGCGCAGGCTGCTGGTTCTTCAGGCATCGCTGCCGCAGCAGCTCCGTCAAAGACAGCGAACCACTCCGAGGCGCGCCTGAGACTGCAGACGTCGAGCGCGGGCAATGTGATGAAGACTTTCCCCGCGGAAACGACGCTTTTCGAAGTCGCGCACGCGCTGGCGGAGGAGAGCGGCGTGCAGGCGGAGAGTTTCACGCAGAATTTCCCAAAGAAGGTTTTCGACCAGAGCGATTTTGGCTTGACGCTTAAGGAGGCTGGGTTGGTGCCTAGTGCGGCTTTGATTGTGAAGTGATTTTGATGGCATTGGTTTGCGGGTTGAGGTGCTTTTCTGCATGCGGGAGTCGTGGTTTGTCGTTGTTTCTGCAATGAAGGACATGGGAGACATTGGAGGATAGCGTGGCGTTCATGGCGGCGGAGGTTTGGTTGCTGCGAGATGATGGGACGGTGTATGCTCTGGATGGCGAGCGAGCCAAAAAAAAAAAAAAAAAGTACAAGGCTGAGAAAGCAGGGGCGGCTGGATGCATTGATGAAAACGCCAGACATAGCCCTTTTGATGAGTCCGATAGATTTCTTTTCTATGAATGAATGCCATGAAATGAAAATATAAAACCAAACCAAGAACACCGCTGAACATGAACTAAGAAAGTGATAACATTATACAAGCCGTGCATCCTCGCTTTTCCCACTCATTCCTTTAGTTCTTCTTCGCCTTCTTCGCCTTACCACTCACCTTACCCTCCTTACCAGCGCCGCGCTTCTTGCCCTTCTCCTCCGTCACCGTAGTAGTAACCTTTCCAGGCTCCTCGGTAACAGTCTTCTCAACAACCTTCACGGGCTCCTCAGCAGCAGCAGCAGTCTCAATGGCCTTGGCCTCCTCATCATCCGCCTGCTTTAGCACCTTCTGCACCGGCACACTCTCCACAGCCCTCACAGCCGGCATGTCGAACTCGTAACCAAGCTCCTTCAATTTCGCAGCTTTCTCCTCGCGCTTCTTCTCCTCCCTCTCCACCCTCTTCTCCCACCCCTCCCTGTTCACGCCCTTGCGCAACCTGACACCCTCCAGTTTATTCCTCGGCGCCACGCGCTTGCGTCCCTCGCCCTTCCAGAAATCCTCCGTGACTTGCTCGTCCGGCACGCGGCGCGCTTGCATGATGTGCCCGAAGAGCAGGTACTTGTCCATAGTCTTTGCGACGATGGTGGCGACCGCGGAAGAAGCGAATTCCACGAAAGCGAAGTGCTTGCTCTTGCCCGTCTTGCGGTTGCGCGCCAGGCGGAGGTGCGTGATCGTGCCGAATTGCGAGAGGTAGGCGCGCAGCTGGGGCTCGAAGAAACCGTGAGGGAGGCGGGAGAGGTGGACGGTGCCGGGGACGGTTTCGGGGTCGTTTTCGCGGCTGCCGGTCTTTTTGATGATGTGCTTTTGCACGGCGCGCACGTTCAGAGGCGCCTCGGGGATTTTGGAGAGGGCGACGCCCTCGTCGTTGGCAGGTTCGTCTTCATTGTCGGAGCCCTCGTCTTCACTGCTGGAGAAGCCGGCGAGGAGTTCGGCGGTCTGGTCGGCGGTGAGTTGGTTGCTCTCTTCGTCGTCGGCTTCGCTGTCGGACGCGGGCTGTTCGATTTCTTTCACGGCGGCGGCGACGGGAGTTTTGCCGGGGACTTTCTTCGCTTTGCTCACGACCTTCTCTTTCTTGCCGTCGGCTTGCTTCTTCTCGCTGGTGGAGGTTGCTTCGACTTTTTTGCTGGATCCTTTGAGGGCCGATTTCACCGGCGCGGGCTTCTCGGCCGAGGGGGCGGTTTTGACCTTTTTGGTGGCGGTCGCGGCGCCGTCGACGCTCTTGCGTTTCTTTTCGGCGGCCATTCTGTGTGTGGATGTGTGGGAGGGTTTGGTTTGGTGTAGTTGAGGTTTTTTCTTTCGCAAGACCCGTCTCGACTTTTGGAGATTTGGGCGGGCTCGCTGGAACTTTTTCTCTCCACCGCTGCGAGGCGCGGAGAGGAGGGAAAGTCTGCCGAGCCCTGGTTCACTCGCCGGCGACTTTAAACTTGACCTGCGGACCCACCACCAACAACACCAATCGACAAAACCTCACAACGACAAAAGCGAAAAACAATTGAACATGACAGGAGACAATCTGACACACGAGGAAATCTGGGATGATTCCGCACTGCAAGAATCCTGGGAAGATGCCTTGGCCGAATACAAGGTTCGTCATGCCGTGCCCCGACTCCAACATGAACTTTCACTAACGTTTGAATGAAATCAAGAAATATCACAGCCTAGCCGCCAAAGGCGAGCAAGTCGATCTGAGTCGATTGAACAGCAGCAAAGAAGCGAATAACGAATTTGAACGCGCTGCGAACGCGTCATCCCAACAACATGATCCGGCGACATCGAACGGCACCGCCACCCAACAACAATCACAACAACAATCACAATCACGTACAACCGCCGGCGCACAGCCCGAAATAGAACCAGCCAAATCCGCGCCAACTACAGCTCCTACAGTGCCTCCAGCAACCGCCAATGTCATGCCACAAGCAGTCTTGAATTCCAGTAAGCAGACCCTCCAAATCACAACTGCAATTCCAACCAAGCAATATTCAATAAAAACTGACAAAATATACCACAGTACAAGACGAAAGCATGAAGAACCTGATGATGAGCTGGTACTACGCTGGCTACTACACGGGTCTGCTCGAGGGGCAGCAGAAGGCGTACGCTAGTATGCAGGAGACTGGGTGAGGTTCAGTTGGAAGTTGTTTAATTGATGAAGAAGGCTTGAAAATCAGGCTGATGCGCAGCTTTTTCGTGGCGTAGGAGGTAAGTAATTGAGAGAAATGACCCATCATATTACAGCGTTTGGTACATTATGCTGATGAATCATGTGTGATGGTGCAGTTCTCCTCGCCACAATCGACCATCCATTCCCGCGCGCCAATTTAGCCAGACTGTCGACGCTGGCGCGCCTTCCTTGCGCTTGATCTTGTACATTGATGAGCTGCGAGGAATTCCCACGAGCAAGCTCACCACCGCTCTCTGAACGCATTCATAACGATTTCTAGAGCCTGTCGCACTGGCTGTATAGCGTCGAGCGGGGGAATGAAGGCTTCCTCCAAGCGGAGCATCCACGAGGCTCCATAGCTATTGATCGTTCGACCTTTCAGACGAGACAATTTCCGGCAGAGGCTGCCGTTACGGTCTTGATAGGGTAAGGCCGGTTGCGCTCGCTGTAACAGTCGATCCTGAACCTTCACACTCAGTGACCGCAATGGGCCATTGCGGGACAGCGATGGAATAGACGTTATTCTTAAGATTAGCCATGCAAGATCTTGATCGTTCCTCATAACCAGAACTGTTACCCGAGTGGGCTGGTTCGCGTGTGATTCGTGTCCGTCCTCCGGCGTTGTGAAGATGAAGCCCCAAATGCTTCCTGCAAGAGCCCAATTCGACCCGTAATTCCGAGCTAGACGTGCCGTGCCAGTGCTTTGCTGTGCTTTTATGTTTGCACATTCTGCCTCTGAAGGAAGGCTTCATACGAGCAGCCTCTCCAGCAATGCCGAGGCGGGCCAGACTTGACTGGTGGCAGCCAAGTCATATCCATCGATACAAGGCCCTTGCGATTTTGCGCAACATTGAGCTTCGAACCCCTGTGGCGAGCATTACGCTCGATGGCGCCAGTGCGGCGATGTCAAGTTCCCGCGGCGGAACCTTCACAATCGACTAGCACAAACCCACCCTCTCAAAAATGAAACTCCAAGCCTCCCAAACCCATCCAACCACCCTACCTCCTCCCACCCTTCAACGCCCTCAACCTCTCCTCCTCCTCACTCCTCGCCCTCTCCCCGCCCCCCACCTGCTTATCCTCCTCCCCTCCCTTGCCAAAAAGCTGCCCAGCCAACTCCCCCACCGTTCCCCTCTCCCCCTCCCTCCTGCCCCCCATTCCATGCCTCCTTCTATTCTCCTCAATCAAACTCAACCCTTCCCCACCGGTGTCTTTCTCCCTGTACCGACGGGCGTTCTCTTTCGCCGCCCGGATGCTCGTCGTGCTGTACACGAAGAGAATGCAGGCCATGGTGAAAGCGGCTGCGGGCGCCATGGCGGTGCGCGCGTTGAAGGGGCGGCGGGGCAGAGGGCGTGCTGGTGTGGGTGCTGGTGGTGCGGGCACGGGGCGAGAGGATTCGGTTGTGCCGGCGGGGCCGCGGGGTTGGGAGAGGCGGGCGCCCATGTTTGGATTGGTGTTTGGGGTTATGTGGAGGTCTTGGACAGTGTTGTTGTGGGTGGTTTTTGAGATCGACTTGAAAGTGGTTTAATGGGAGACTGTGAACATGTGAAGACGGTGAAGTGAAGCTTGATGGCCCGGGAGCTTGGGGTACCGGGGTGTATGATTTCATCGGTATAAGGTACATGCAGCTTGCATCTTCCACTTACACCTGCACATACATGTATTGGTTTTATGCTCACATGTTCGATATGCACACCTTTGATATGTGCAAACGACCCATGGCGATGGAGCGGTCTTGTTCCTCCTCAAAAATTCAATCACAGCTGCGATTCCATGGAAAAGCTACGCCACCGATGATGGTCTCTCGATTCGACTTCTGCATCGCCTGCCAAAAACTTGGCTCCTCTCGCGTATGCATGGTCTGTAGATCTCCTTATACCACTTGTGCCAACACAAATCATTCCCGACTTGTCTTTTCTAAGTTAGCACGGCTCTTCAAATGACCTGATGAGTTAACTGTTGCTCGTATATCGATCGCTTTTTGCACGCCAAACAAAGAACTTTGCTCTCTCGGCGTTAAACAAGCATACCACCGATAAGGCCTCTCGTAAGCAACACGATCATTATGCAGGCGCACTAAATGGGAGCGTGCCATAATACCGATTTGGTGAGTGGTGTTTCTGCTGTGTCATCTTATGCGAAGACAGTAATGTCACCATCGGCATACGGAATTGCAGTCGTCGTCCGCGTCCGTGTCCATTGGATTTCGTGATCCGGGGTTGGATGCGATCGTGAAACACCACCATCTGATGGCTTAGTCAATTCGGTCTGATTGCGACTGGATTTCTTTGTACACTCACACATGCAGCCGCAATCCTTTGAACCTTGCGAATGCGATTGAGGTTGCGTGCGAGAAGGGGTGCCTAATCGCGTTCCTGATTATGAAGCATCATGAGAGGTTGCCGCGAGGAAGGATTGATCGTCGAAAGTGTGCGCAATCTTGCCAGAGTTTAAATACTGCTTGACTTCACGGACATCTCTGAGTTTGCCCATTCCAATCCAAAATCGATCGCACAATCATCCACCGGACACATCAACACATCGACTTGCCCAACCTCAAACATCGCCAACATGCCGTTCGACTTCAAGGACGTAATGCAGGTCAGGCCGGCCGAGATCAAGACTTATCACAGTGACACCTACGATCGCATCTCGCCTTCAAACACCACATTCGACGCGAAGGGCAAGACTTTGCTCATCACTGCCGGTGGTACGTCTCACCAACTCTTCAACTGGTCACGCCGACTCAGCTAACCACGACCAGCAACCGGCATCGGTTACTCCATCAGCGAGTCCTTCGCCAAAGCCGGCATCAGCCGCATCATCATCATCCAACGCCGCCAGTCAGTCCTAGACGAAGCTAAGAAGTCTCTCGAAGCCGCCTATCCCAACGTGAAAGTCGAGACCTACGCCGCCTCGCAGTCCGACTTCCCACGAATGAGCGAGATCCTCCGCTCGGTGGGCGAGATCGACGTCCTGGTCCCCTGCGCCACGGCCGCTGCTAGCATGGTCCCCACCAAAGAGATCAGCACAGAGCAAATGGCCAACTACTTCACCGTCAACGTCGTCGGCTTCCACCATATGGTGAAGGAGTTCGTCAACCTCCCCTCCACCGCTTCGGGTGGACCCAAGTCTGTGCTCCACGTGAGCTCCTGCGCGTCCCAGATGGTCGTGCCGAACGCCAATGGGTATTGCGCGTCTAAGGCGGCTGCCAATCAGCTCACCACGCATTTCGCTTTCGACGAGCCGACCAGCAACGTCAAGTTCATTTCCTTCCACCCGGGTTCGATTTGGACGCCGCTTGCGGAGGAGAACATCCCCCAGGACATGGCTGTTTGGGAGGATAGTAAGTTTCTCTTTTTTTTTT
>MSJI02000218.1:0-21464 GCA_001931905.2 Cladosporium sp. IMV 00045
GTGCAATTGTCAGCGTGAGAACTAGGAAGTGAGGGTGTCGAGAACGCGCAATGGCTTACATTTTGCTGGTTGGAGACGTAAACGCTGTCGGTCGCCTGATTGAAAGAATGATTGTCAGTCAAATCGCCCTAGCAATTCCCGGCGGGGTGAAATTCTGGAGTAGGCTCACCATGGTGAAGATGTGATCGCGGGGTGTTTGTTGAGAGGCAATGGATGCAACAGTGAGCGGAGAGGCGAGAACGATTGGGTTGACCTGAAGTCGAGGGGGAGGAGGAGCGGTAGTGGTGGTGATATATGGAGATTATGAGTAAGAAACAAAGGAAGGGAGGGTTGACGACGAGTGGGTGAGTGGATGTATTTGATGGGCGGCAGCATCCAATAACCCAAGCATCAGCGGCGGGCAGAACGGCAAAACTCGGGCGCTCGGATCACGTCTACCCTTGGACCTTGTCGTGCTTGAGAATAGACCTGTGGCTGAGACTTGGCCTGAACCCTTCACACTTGCTAATAGTGTGACTGTTGTGTGTCGTGTGTGCGTGTGTTTGCCTCTGCTGAGCCTAAATCTCTCCCTTCTCTTTGTTTGGCTACTATTTCCGTTGCGCCCCAGGGCTAACGCTGTATTGCCTCTGCTACTCTGTACCCGGGCCCCAAAAAGACGCGCGCCGTCCCAATAACTAATTCGCTCATCCGGTCGAGGCACGGCTGTTTGACACATTCTTACCTGAACCACGCACGCAATAATCCCAATCCCTCCAAGGAGCGTGAGGCCTCGCTTCCGGTCACTCGTGTGCCTATCTCTGGCACAATCTGTGCTTCCATCGTGCCATCCCACCCACGCAACGCCACTTTGAATCCTCCCACGATACCAACGACTCACCACCCGCCTCCCCTCCGCTCAAGCGAGGGCCCGTAGAGCTTGTCGAAGCCGTCGAGCCCATCTCGCCTTTCTGTCCCACCCACTTTTTGCCTTTTCATCCAATCAAGTCGTTATCAAATAGATACGACTGATACTGAAATCAATCCATCTAGTCACCCAGGCGAACTCCCCCATACTATTCGGCCCCGTTTTATCTTGCCTTCCAATCGCGTACTTCCGATTACAACTATCGTTTAGTGAAGACTTGCCGTCTGCCGAGCGTGGTTCTGCCCTGCCCTGCCCTGCGAGCCTGTCCATCGCATGCCACGCCAATCTGCACACCCGAGGAGTAGTAAACACATCTGCATCCAGAGCGTGAATCCTGCACGATCACAGCGTCCCATTCCGACAGAAAACAACTCAACCCAACCTCTCTTCCCTTTCCTCTTCCCCTTTCTCCCGCAAACGATGTCAAATTCCCTGGCTCGACTGAAACCTACGGTGCGCCATTTAGCAGCCAAAATGTCTCTGAATACGTAAAAAAAGCCTCGTGGCAGGGCAGACATGCAGGTGTAAGGTAGGACCGCTGAACCGTAGAACGACAAACACATGGCCAAATCTGGGCATACGACACGTCCTAGCACTACCACTTCTAGTAGGCGCAGTAGTGTCTGCTATAGCAACTCCTCGTGTGACATGCATCATCATCGCCATCGAAACACCGCATCGCGTGGTCTCGATGCTCGATGCCCGTTTCCCTTCGATCCCCAGAGCCAAGCGGCAACTCTCTTCTCTGACTCTCGTCTTGGTTGTGGAGGATCCGCTGGAGACTTTGCGGATGGCCGTGGCGGCGGCGGCGGCGGCGGTCGGAGCGTGGATCAGAGATCGTCGTTTCGCCGCCCATTGACACATATATTACGTCGTTTTGCGCCGTTGTTCCTGTCAGAATTGGCCATGAAGATCAAGAAAGAAAGAAAAAAAAAAAATTACCTCGTCGCGATACTGAAACTTCGCCTACCAGAGTTGCGTTTGTTTGCTTGCCCTCCCTTTCATTTCGCTCAAGGAGAGGCGGTCGAATAAATCCCGCCACCTCTCGCCCCCCCAAAAAAGCATATACCAACCTTGCCTCAACCCAGTCACGTAAATGCCGCCTCCCCCAGAAAATCCAGTATACGAGATTGTGTGAATATTAAAATAGCTCACGAGTGTTTTATTCGCATTCAGTACATGTAAACGAACGCGCGGATCTCGTGATGTCCAGACAAATAAAAAAAAAAAATCACTCAACTCACGCACGCACATCACAAGTAATCCCATCAGCCCATGAACTCTCATCACAACGAGACATACAGAGACCTGTGCGAATACCAAAAAAAAAAAAACCAAAAAAGCGAACAGCCTCCCCCAAATCCAATCTTCACAAAACACCATCCATCCCAAAAAGCAGCCCTCCTCTAAATTCTACACCGCCCGCCCCAATCCATGCCCCCCGAACCCCGGCCGTGCGGCGCGCCGCAGTCTCTCAAAAGCTAGAGGGGGACGTATAGATAAGGAAACGCCCCAGCAACCAATGACAATCCCACGATTGCCGGCCGCCTATCAATTTGACAATCAGAACTGATTGCGCTCCCCGCCGCGGGGAGAGGGAGAGGCGTGGGTTTCTGCGTGTGGCGGTGCGGCCGCAAGAAAGGGCTGTGGAAGGCTAGAGGAAAAGGAAGGGGATTACCCGCAAAAAAAAACGGGTGCAAAACGCCCGCGCGGGTGCTGGTGTGCTTGGTTCGCTGGGAGACGGTCCGCTGTTGCTTGCTATTGCTGTGAGGGCCGGCCGTAGGGCGTGGCCGGTGGTCGGAGGGCTGGTTATGGTCAGTAAAAGCGATCGTTTTGGTTTTGGTGCTGGCGATTATTGAAGCTGGAGAGAGCGAGGAGAGGAAGCCGTGGGGATAGACTCTTTCCAGAACAGGGCATGATTCTTCTTCCTCTGCCACGCCTTGCTCTTGCCAAGTATCCGCGCTCTCTGTTTACCACACGTACCAACATCACTGTATGCACTTTGTCACGATGAATATCGCTGTCCCGATCTAGATTCCCTCCTACGCAATACCTGATCCCAAACCCCGATCCCTCGCTCGGCCCAAACATGGCCCCATTCCCAAGTCTCGAATTAGACCCGGCGAAGTAGCGGCGGGCCCGTTTTTGGCTTCGTTATACACGGCTTGGCGCTGCTGTTCGTGCTTTGGCTGTAAAGCCGAGAGTATGCGCGGCAGGCGATTTGAAGTCGACTACTGGCGATTGATGACTGGGATTTGCTAGGAATTCTTAGGGTTGTGAGTAATAGGAGGCGATGTTGCACGTATTCGGATGGTTGTTTTTGCTTGGGGGATGGGAAAAGAGTCATAACGGAATGTGAAGTCCGAATGTCGGAGCGATCGTTTTACTCACAACGGCCGATGTACGCGTGTTGGAGAACGAGTTGTCTGGATATTCCCCTGATTCAGTCATCCAAATGGGCTCTTGTTTTCGGTTCGATTCCTCTCAGTCCTGGCTAACAACTCATTACTCAGGCAGCGAATTTTGGAATCTTCGAATGTTCTATAGGCAAGCAACGTTGTGTCTGTAGATCCGCCTTGCTTTGGCCCTCGAGCCGCATCCGTGCTCCTAAACCACTGTACACACCCCGTCGTCAGGATCAACTACTCTTCTCTACCCTGTTTGAGACTAGGTTCAAAGATCCGGGAGTTGGGAGAGTAGTGTCGAGGCGACTGACTAAGCCGATGTTCTAGTCTTCCCGTTCTGTGATCTACACATAGATGGGTAGGTGGGTAGGCAGGGTAGTAGCACTCCCTTGCTAGCCCATCCTCCTCGTCCTTCGAATGGCTTGCGAAGGCGAGTAACTTTCTCGTAAATCTACCTGTTTGTCTGTTGAAGTGGCACATATCTGATTCTCATTCCATCACAGCGGATTTCCTAATCGAATTCAAATTCATTATATGCTTCGCATTCGAGTTCAACGGCCAGCGGATACCGTCCTTGACATGCGGGTATAATACGTCGGCTCACTTCAACCTCCTGTCCCAGTCGTGATATGGAATTGCTGAAACGACTTCCTTGAAACGTTCATGGGTCAATCGCCCCCACCATCATCTAATGGAGTGCAAAACCGAGAGACATGGCAGGATGCTACCTCAGCTAACAAGATATGCGTCTCTCGATGGAAAATCTCTAGATCGATGCTGGAAAGACCATCTACTACAGTTCTTGAAGAGCTTGACCCCTCGTAACGGGTCCTAGGTCTATTCACTACCCGCCGTGAATGTGCGGAAAGTCCTTCTCTAGCTGTCGTTTTCGATCGTCAGAAAGGTTCCATTCACCTGCTCAGCGACCATAGCAGCTATCGGTGAAAGGCCAACGACTCTTCCCAATCCCAACTTTATTCGATCATGACTATTGCATTCCCACAAACAAGAAAAGGGACACCTATGGTTCTTCGCGAAACCATCATTCGCTCTCAACAATCAAAACCCTCGACTCTACAAAGTCATCCTATTCGATCGCGCAGAAGAATCCCCCATCCTCTTGTGCAGACATACCGTTCCTCATAGTCAGCGAGTGACCGTTCTAAACACCACCGGACATCATTGCCTTCTACTATGCTACGACCCTTGCTGGCATATACGACGGGTTCGACAAGCGCTTCCGTCGTATCTTCAATGCTTCAATGTCAATGTCTAACAAGAGCACTGACATCAGCTTCGATGGCCGGCAAATCGACTTTCTAATGGATGGATAACGAGGGATGTGACTTCGCATCTTGCGCCCACAAGTATGCGAACTGTATGATTCGGATATTCTTGGCTCGTCCAATCGAGATCCGATGGTTTGGATGAGTGAATCAATAACAGCAGCAGCAGGAACAGCGATAATATCATCAACAACATCCAAGCCAATCGATTCAGCGATATCAATAGGAATCAGCGATACAAAGGGACAGGAACTGACAAAAGGGCAATACGAGCCTTGACAAATCGACCGGATCTCCATTGTGCATTGACTGTCATCCATCCTTCCAGGCAAATTCATCTATTCCTGCTCGTCCCGATCAGAGTTTTGTACATCGTGACCTTTCTACCGGTTTAGGGTTTTATTATATGCATGCATGCTCCCGCCATCTCTCCATGCTGACCCCCAGAAAGCGAAGAAAAACAACCAGAACGCCATCACCCGCGAGAGCAGCAGCACACCCAAGCCCACCTCTCGTAATATCGTACAGATCCTCCTCCTCCTCCTGGTCCTCCTCGCCGCCTCGATCAGCCAACCCCACTTCACCATTCCCACAAACGATCGGAACCTCTCCCAACACTTCACCACCCAGTCTTACGTGACAGTGTAACCGCCATCAACGCGCAGCTCGGCCCCGGTCATGTAGCCCGACGCCTCGGAGAGCAGGAAGGTCACGGCGCCCATGAGGTCTTCCGGCCGGCCCATCTTGCCCGCCGGGATGAGCGAGATCCACTTCTCCGCCAGCTCGGGGTTGTCGTCGAGGATTTTCTTCGTGCTGTGGGTTTGGGATTGTGGGTTAGTCCTGACTTTGCAGTGGCTTCTTGGATGTGGATGAACAGGATGCACTTACAGAGCAGTCATCATATACCCCGGCGAAATGCAATTGACCCTCACACCGGCATGGGCCCACTCCACCGCGAGGGACGAAGCCATGTGTCTGACAGCCGCTTTGGCGGCGTTATAAGGCGCCTGCGGCTGGGGCACGTTGACGATGGCGCCGCTCATGGAGCCGATCATGACGATGCTGCCGGGCTGCTTGCGCTCCATGAGATGTTTGGCGACGCCGACGGCGAAGAGCCACGTGCCGTCGACGTTGACGCCCCAGAGCTTCTGCATGCGGTCGTGCGGGTAGTCGACGGCGGAGTAGTTTTCTGTGAAACCGGCGGAGGTCACTAGGTTGTCGATTTTGCCGTGCTGGGAGATGATTTCGTCTAAGGCCGCGGTTACTGAGTCTGGCGAGGAGACGTCGGCGTAGTGTGCGGTGACGCGTGGGACGTCGCGCGCGCCGGGGTTTTCGCGTTTGAATTCTTCGACGAGGGCGGCGGCTTGCTTGACGGCTTCGTCTTCTGTTTGGCGTGGAGGGGTTGGTCAGCTGGTTGGAGGGCTTCTTGGGACTTGGACGAGGACAACGCACTGTTCATGTCGACAATGGCGACGTCGGCTCCAGAGACGACCATGGCTTGGGACATGACGAGGCCCAAACCTCTGGCACCGCCAGTCACGACGCCGACCTTGTCCTCGAGCGAGAAGCTGGCGAGAGTGCGCAGGTTCTTGCCACGGCCTTGGACCGGCTTGGAAGAGGGCAGCTCGCTCTCGTCGTCGGGGTGTTCGTATCTGATAGAATCGTCCGTACGAGAAGCGGCTCCCTCGTGTCCTGTGTCCACCGTGGCGGCGGTTGTGAATTGATCATGGCGGGCTTCGTCTTTGGGGTCGTCGGGCGAGACTTTCTCGAACTTGGGCGAGATTTTGCTGAAGGTGCGGATGGAGGTGTTGGCGATGGGGGCGGCGGTGAAGGTGGTCGGTCGGACTGCGGTCCTGGTTGAAGCGCGGGTGACCTGTCTGAGGAGGTTGTTGCGGAACATTATTGTGGATTTCTGAAGGAAGGTGGATTCGTCAGTATTGGGTGAGGATTGAATATCGTTCGAGGGTTTCAATGCGGATGAGAAGAGGAAGATGCAAGGTCACAGCTCTGCTGGAAACTCTGGCAGTAGCCACCGGCGACTGGTTAATGCTTTGATGT
The DNA here is from genome assembly GCA_001931905.2 of Cladosporium sp. IMV 00045. Lineage (NCBI taxonomy): Eukaryota > Fungi > Ascomycota > Dothideomycetes > Cladosporiales > Cladosporiaceae > Cladosporium > Cladosporium sp. IMV 00045. The sequence goes on from MSJI02000218.1 coordinate 6,654, forward strand.
GTTCACCGCGTGTTCTCGAGGCGACAAGATGGAAAGGGGAGTCCGGACCGTGGTATTCGACGTACCAAGCTTTGAGCTGCGTAAGACTACCGTTGTATATTTAGATTGAATTTTGGGCCTGGGCCTGCAGAGGCAATGGACATGTATCGATTGAGAAGTTGAGAATGCGAGGATAAGAAGACGAAAGGACGTCAAAACGAGGAGATATACGTGCCAACCGCCATGCTGTTCTGATCTTCAGACGCTTTTTCCTCTACAGACGTCTGGGCTCTCGCTAATAATACCTCCCTAGGCGTAGAGCTGTACCAGCTTGAGAGCTCGAGAAGGGGAGAGGAGAGAGCTGTATACGTCACCCTGGAGGGAGAGGGTTTGTTTTTGCTGGCCAATGCGCGCAACATCCCCCAGTCTATATCGCGGGTTCTCCACTGTCTCACGTCTTTCCGTATGGGGCCGTGTGGGCGAAGTGGGATCTGAATTATAGGATTGCATCTGACACGTGCAGGACGAGTTGTTGCGGCATACCTTTGTCACGGTGTGTGGATGACAAGATATGTTCGAGGTACTGATGAGTTGGCGACAGCTGTTTGACAAATATCAAAGCAATATTATTACAGGACCAAAAATACGAGGCTGCGCCTTCTGGCTTGCTTTTTCCAACCCTAGCCCTGCCATAAAAGGAAATCCGCCAGAACCCCGATTCTGCAAGGATGATGACACTCGCGTTGTTAGAACAAATCACCGCTACGATGGTTTCGACGACTTGTGCTACAGCCATATATGAATTTCTCGTGCAGCTCTCAACCAGAGGCCGACTTCACCTCTAGCAGTCAGAGCAATCAGTCGGAGTTAAGCATCCAAATCGAGCTCTCCGACTCTATCTCAAGTCCTCTCCATAGTAATCGGGCCCAACTGACCCGGAGGTCCAGTATTCCGACCCATCTCACCCTCGGCGTTCGAGCAAAACCCCACCGCGCGGTGCTCTGTTCGATCCACCGCGGTGAATTATTGTAATCGAAGGCCCATTTATGATAAAACCTGTTAAAAGTAGTTCGACCTCCCAGACAATCCGATCAAAGTGAATCTTCAGCCTTTCGTCTGTCCATATCCCAGAGCACTACAGACCATGTCAAATCCCGCCCCCTTCACGGTCGATGGCAAGTCAGCCATCATCACTGGCGCTGGCTCGGGAATCAACTACTGCTTCGCCAGATCACTTCTGGAAAGGAATTGCAATGTTGTCATCGCCGACCTTGGCCTTCGCCCTGAAGCGCAGAAGCTCATTGATGACTACACAACTCAGCCTCGGGCCGTGTTCGTCAAGACGAATGTCGTTGACTGGGACCAATTGATGAACATGTTCGATGTTGCTGAGAAGGAGTTCGGCGGTGCGGATATTGTAAGATTCCCCTGCTTGAACAAAGCTCCCCGAACTCACACATCGACTCAATCCCTTCTAACAAAACCGCAGGTCTGCCCCGGCGCCGGCATCTTCGAGCCCAACTGGACCAATTTCTGGCACCCACCCGGCACAGAGCAGTCCAAAGACGCCCTCCACGGCGTGGACGGAGTCGGCCACTACGCCTGCCTGGACATCAACCTCACGCACCCGATCCGCACGACCCAGATCGCCATCTCGCGCTGGCTGAATCCCACACCCACCTCCAAGACGGGCAAAGTCAGCCCCAGCAACCCCAAGCGCATCGTGCACATTTCCAGCGTTGCAGGCCAGATTCCCGCGTTCTCGGTGCCGATGTATATTGCGGCTAAGCATGGTATGTCTGACTTGCCAAATTTCTGTCGTGAAGACAAGTGATCTACCTACCTCGACAAGATTAGCTGACAATCTTCTCAGGCATCAACGGCCTCATCCGCTCCCTCGCCAACCTCGAATCCTCCATCGGGGTGCGGGTCAACGGTGTCGCGCCCGGCGTGATCAAAACGCCCCTCTGGACCGACCACGCGGAGAAGCTGGCGCAAGTCGACCCGGCTAAGGACGTCTGGGTGGAGCCCGAGGAGGTGGCGGACGCGATGATGAGGTGCGTCGAGGCAGAGGAAATCGGCGGAGGCTATATCATGGAAGTCACCAAGGGGAGGACCAGGAGTGTGGGCTGGAGGATGGATCCGGGGCCTGAAGGGCCGGGTGCTTCGGTTGCGAATAGGGATCAGGTGGATAGGGAGATTTTGGGGTGGTTGGCTGAGGAGGGGTGGGGGGTGGAGAAGAGGTGAGATTTGGGGAGAGGTGTGGTGTGATGTCTGGTGCTTATTACCTATGTTCGGGTTGAGGATATCGTGATGTGTATGTAACCTGCTTATGCGATTGTATTCGCACCAAATATTAGGGTTCCTCGAATGAGTAGTCATTGATGATTTCTAAAGAAGCAATCAGCTTAACTTGCAGAACTCCTAAATCATGGAATGATAAAACTCCATCATAGGTATTAATTGAAGGCCCACAGCAAGGTGCAAGATATCGTCAGACTACTCTCACATGCTCGTTTTGCATTGGGTAGCGACACGGATGAAATCGCTGACGGGTACATCGTCACCTTGCATGAAACTTGCAGCTAATCAATCAACCCATGCAAATGTCTCGCAGGCCGGACCGCGGTTGCCCGTTGAGTGGGAGTGGGAGCCATCTTCTTTTGGTGAGTGGGCTGGGAGGGTTGCGTCATGTCATGTTCGCGGCTTGCCTGGCCTGATTGCTCTATGCCCTGCCATGCCTGCTCTGGCCTGCTTTTTGCTTTCTCGCTAGCCATTTTGCTTTGCGGCAGCGGCTGCCTGCCGATAAACGTTTACCCTGCCCGTAGTGCGAGCCTTCCCTTTGAGATGAGGTCGAGAGGGGAGAGGGAAAAATAGAGCATTTGGTCCCTCATCACCACAGTAGCTTACTACTAACCTCACTTCACTTTGCGACTACTACTACATCTCATCACTCTTCTCACCGCCCTTTTTCTACCTGTTGTTGTCGTCTTTCAGCGTCTTCTCTTCTTCAGCCTCCCCAACTTCGACATAGTCTCAAGCCACCCACTCAGTCAGTCATTCAGGCTGGCCCTCTGCCTCGTCTCCCGCCCACCCCACTTCCCACATGCAGCCAGCTGAAACACTACTGCATCATCGCCTGCTTCCAACCAACTCTGGCCCGTGACCTTTTCGCTCGATCACCCAACACATACTCTGACCACCCTCACTCTCTCTCACCACCTCTGACTCTCCCAACATCGCGATCGCTTTCCACCACACACTAAGCCTTGCCCGGCTTGTAGCCGGCAGCTGCGCCCTCTTCGCCTGCCATGTCTAGACGCTACGCTGACGTTTACGAGGACTACCCTCCTCGCTCCCGCTACGATGAGCCGGAATACGAAACTCGCGAATCGAGAAGGCCTGCCACCGTTCTGTCCGACCGCCGCTCCGAACGGCCTGGCCGCCAACCGGACTTTCTCCGCGAGGATTACGGCAAGACTCACGCCGGCCCACTGGTTGTAAGAGAGGAACGACGAGAGGAAGATACCTGGCGACCTCCAGCCCGGCGTCGTAGCAACGAGACCGTTCGCTCCAGACACCCTGCCGATGTTGAGCGGGAGATCGTCATCCGCGAGAGAGAGCGCGACAACGACCGACGCCCGCCCTATCCCAGTAGCGAGAGAGGCGGACACCAGGACGAGGAGATCGTCTTCCGCGAGAGGGAGAGGGCGAAGAGTCAGGCTCCCAGCCGTGCACCGCCCCGCTCGAGAGAGGAGATCGACATCAACATTCGCAGGGACGAAGACAATCGAGTTCGTTCACCACCTGCTAGGAGCGAGGCCCCGCCGCGGAGCGAGTATCATGAGCGAGATATCGAGGAGATCCGCTTCAGACGGGGTGGCGGAGACAGACCACCTACCCGTGTTGCGGAGAGGGACGAGATCGACATCCGCATTCGAGAGCAAGATAAGCGCGAGCGGGAGGAGCTTGACATCCAAATTCGGGAAAAGGAACGTCGAGAGCGTGAGGAGATCGACATTCGCATCCGCGAGCAGGAACGCCCGGCACCTCGTCCTCGCTCTCGCAGCAGAGGCGTCTTGGTAGGCAAGAAAGAAGAGGAGTGGATTGTACGACGCCCACGGTCTCCGAGCCCGCCACCGCCACCGCGTGATCATGAGCGGGAAGAAATCATTATCAGAAGGAGAGAGCGTTCTCCAACTCCAGAGCCGCCGAGAGAGCCTACCCCTCCACCGCCCGTCCTCTCACCGCCTCCAGAGCCTATCGTTCGCCCACCGATCATTCAGGAGGTCATTCACCATCACCGCCATATCGACCATGGTATTGAGCCAGCTCGTGAACCGACACCGCCGCCTCCACCACCGGCACCTCCAAGCCCACCACGCGAGGACAATCTGGAAATTGAGATACACCGCTCTGGCACACGCAACGGAAAGCGCTTCGATGAAGACCTGATCATCGAACAAGACCGCCACGAGCGATCTCGCAGTGCCCGCCGCAGCGAGGCTCCTCGGCGCAGATCCATCAGCGCTTCAACACGCCACCACCGCTCGCCATCAGCTGCTCCGCCCGCGCGCGCCCCCAGCCGCTACGACGACGATGTCGCCGCAGAGGCCGAATACTACATGCGCCGTGCCGCCTCCCGCGGCTACCCTGGCGAAGCCTACGACGGCGCCACGCGAGACTGGGGGCTCGTCGACGTCCCGCCCGGCACCGAGCGCGTCCGCATGGACGGCAAAGGCGGCGGCAGCCAAGAAATCACCTGGCAGCGGTACAACGGCGACCGACGCAGCAAATTCCAGACGGGCGACCGCATCTACGAGGGCGAATTCGGCGCTCCCAACCCTCGCTCGCCGCCGCCCGCCCCCCTCCCGCCACCCCAGCCGAGCCGCGAGGAGGAGATCCGCATCACCGAGCGCCGAATCACAGAAGGCACGCACAAGGGCAAGACCAAAGACAAAATGTGGACCGAAGTCACCAAAGACCTCGTCATCAAGGAAGCCGTCGAGGAAATGGGCTACGAGTACGAGGAGACCGAGGAGTTCTTCTACGTTATTGAGTACCTGCGCTACGTAAGTTTTCGCCCCTCACTACCCACCTCTCTCCTGTTGCATCCTACTAACCCCCCAAACAGGAAGACGTCCTCCGCCTCGTCGAGCTGACGGAAGACATCCGCCGCGAGCGCCGCGAGCGCATCCGCGAAATCCAGTGGGAGCGCGAGGAGCTCGAGCGCATGCCCAAGATGCTGCCGCCGCCTCCGGTGCCTGCGCCCGCGCCCCCGCGCAGTGCGTACGAGGAGCGCATTTATGAGAAGGAGTATTATTACGACAGGGAGGGGAAGAGGTATAGACGTTGATTTCTTTGTCTCTTGAATGGAGCTTTAACGTTGGGAGGGGGTGGGGGAGCGGGGAGGATTGGTTTTGCTTCGTTTTGGCTTCTTTTCTTCTTGGGCAATTTCTTTTTCTTTTTCTTTTTTTTTTTTTCAGGTGCGGCTCTCGGTGTGAGTTTCCATTGTCATTGAAGACTTCGAATGCAACTGGGGAGGATGATTGTGGGAGGCAATGAAATTGCAATTCAAGGAGGACAGGGAAAGACGGGAAAGACGCAAGACAAACACGCAAGGACGCAAGAACCTAGGAACGACGACCACGTCGATGATGGGACTGACGGGAACTGATGAAGTGCGAAACATCACTACGAAAGGACGATTGATACGAGACATTAGAGATTCTTTATGATGAAACTTTTCTACTATTTTCTGTTTTTCGTTGTCTACCTCACATCGATGATGTTTACTTTCCCAACTCTTTTTGACCAATACCATATTTCAATTTTACACATCTTTGAGTAGTATGGAGTATACAAGCACGCCACAGATGCCTATCTGCGAAGACCCGAGTTTTCTGTAGATTATCTCCCATCACAGCCGTGTCTGACGGCCCATCATCAGTCAAGTCAACAGAGGTGAAGTGGGGAAATCAAGAGAAGCTCACCACCGCGGTGGGCAGCTCCGGGCCGTAGCGCGAAATGCTCGACTTCACCTTTTCTGAAATTCTGCACATCTCCTCCTCTTCCTCTTCCTTCTCTCACACTCGCGCCGCGTCGTCGCGGCATGGAGGGGAAGAGCTCACGTTTTTCTCCTACGAACCCGCCGGTCTTTTGACGACACCTGGGCCTCTTCATTGCTGGCCCAACCTTTTTCGCGGTGCGATGAGAGCGAACACCTTCGTCCTTGTATCTCCCGCTCGGATTCCTTCATGATGAAGCGGGTCGTTTGTGACGTTACATCTCCCTTCTGACACTTTTGGATTGCATTTCGATGCGGTCCTGACCGACATGGTTCATCCTATTCTTGGAAAAGAGCTTGTTGGACGGGCTCCTCACAGCGCTGGCCATGCCGGACGATGGAGCTCACGATCTTGAGATCTCTCGTCTGGCATGGCCGGCGCTGCCTTGCAATAATGGTACGTTTTCTTCACATCTTATCTTCACCCCCTCCCCCTTCCTCACCTACACCCAAGAGAAAAACAAAAGACTATGATGAAGTATTACTTGGATGTAAACTTTACAGTATACTTGTCCGAGAGCGCAAAACCATGCAGATAACTCCTTGTTGCCTTCCTTCTGATTTCGAAAAGTCTTACCTTGGGCTTCTTGCTTCGAATATGTTCGTTACTACGAGAGGAGACAATGGCTAACATTACTGTCCAGACTTCTTACTTGCCCTACACCCTTGATCCTCATCGTCGCCCTCCTACATGTCAAGACTAGTAGCACCTCCCTCGCTCCCTCCCTCCCTCTCGCCCTCGCACGTCGCATGCGGCACGCCGCAACTCCGCACGCACACCTCCCTCCACTGCCTCAGGCAGCAAACCAGGCAGCGAACCTTCCCGCTTTCTTCGATATATGGTTTAAAAAAAAGCGGGAGACGTCATACCAGAGATGCGCGGCACTAAGTGTGGCTCTGCGGTGGAGGAACGCACCCAACCCGAATTCAGTACCCCACAACCCGTCGAGTTGCCTTGCGACTCGCATGGGTGGTGCAGCGGGAAATGTACCGGCGTTCATTAAGTCGTCTCTGAGGACCACGGTTCGACCCTACGCCTCTGCAAGTAAAACGCCTTATGGTGCTTTCTTCGCCCAACCCGAATGAGGGATGGGAGTTCTTTTGCTCTTGGTACCTATTATTTTTGTTATTAGTTTAGTCTGTATTGCATCTTAAATTGATCTTTTTGGTCCAAACAAACAAACACACTGTAATGTACATCCACTCACGTGACATATGGCGCGCTCTCACTCCTCGAAGGCACGACTGACGGCCTACGCCAACAGATGCATTATCAAGGAGTCTTCTTGTAGATTCAACTTTCCAGAGCGACTTAACTTCACCAGATGTAGACTCATCAATATACAAGTACATGTATTGCAGCTAAGTGTTGCCGCCTCAAAAAGGGAGTTAGTGCTCTTAGAAAGACGAGCATTTGTTATCAGACAGAAGCGGGTTCCCTCGATACTTGCCGTCGTGTTGCTTGTTGTGCTCTTGTTGGACTGATACATACCTAGCTGCACCGATGGTACAAAACTCCGTGTGAGCACGTACCTGGCCTGCTACCTTGTGTGTCATCTTCGAGCCCTTTCCTCGACACAGCCATATTGGATCACATACACGAGTCTTTGCGGTCATCTCCACATCCTTTCATAGGTAAGGTGTATAGAAGTGCTTTTGTCGCATACACGCGTCTCATTTTGTACACACGACCACTACCGATGAACTCGCAAATCAACCCCTCCGACATCCCCTCAATCATCCCCACCCACACTCCCCTCATCGACAAAACTCCCATCCTGACTCTCCGTCCTCTCCAACTCATGCCCCAAAGCACTACTCGAAGCCATACTAGCCGTGCTGCCCACGCGCGTGAGCTTCTGGCGCTTCTTGACATGCACATCCTCATCATCTTCATCCCCCGCATCCTCCCTCTCGCGATCCCTCTTACCCTCCCCAGCAGCGCCCGAAGACGAAGGCGCCGGACTCGCCCTCGAAGGCGTCTTCTTGTTCGCGCCCGAGACTTTGGGCAACTTCCCATTCGTAGCACCTGCACCACCACTCCCACCACCCCCAGCACCTTTCTCGCCCATCTTCTTAATCTTCTTGTCCAGCCCTTTCTTCAACAACTTCTTCCTCACGCCCCCGCCCCCCGTATCCTTCACCGAAACCGCATCGTCCTCGTCATCATCCGCAGCCCCAACCCCGTTGTCCGCCTGACCCTGGCTCGGATTCGGCGTCCCGCCCCGACTTCCCCCGGGCGTACTCCCATTCCCCATGCGCGCCATGGCGTTCCTACTCGCCGCGCGACCCGAGAGTCCCATGCACTGCTCGAGGTGCTTGGCGAAGCGCGTGATGAGCAAGCTGCGCTTGCACGAGGGACAAGTGTGCCACGGCACGTACTCGCCTTTCTTGAGCTTTTCGTCGATCTTGGACGCTTTCTTCTCGCCCTTCTCGAGCGGTTTCGCATTGTTCGCTTTGTCCCCCGCGCCGGCTTCGTTGGTATTCCCATCCCCCGCCGAGGGCGACGGCGGCGCCGTACCGTTCTGCGTCGCGTCCTCGCTCGCGGGCGTGTTCTCGTCTTTCTTCCCGGAATTGCTATTCTTAGCAGCTTCGCGCTCTTTCTTCGTCGGCGGCCGGCCCGTCACGTCGGAGCGCGGGAACGGGTTGTCGTAGATGTCATGGCCGGCGCGGCGCGACCAGGGCTTCCTCTCGCAGTATTGCGTGGAGGCGGGAGGGTCGGCGGTCGCGCCGCGGACTTTGGGCGCGAGAGGCGGGTCGAGCAGGCGGGGGAGGTTGCAGGTTTCGCAGTGTGGGAGTTTGTCCGTTGGGTCCAGGGAGGCGAGGGTTAGTTTGTGTTCGCGGTGGCGGGTGAGGACGACGTCGTGGATTATGTTGTGCAGGGCGTCGTCGAAGAGGCGTTGGGCGATTTGGGCGAGGGTTGGTTGGTCGGTGGACATGGTTGGGTGGTGATGAGGGTGGTGATTAATTGGTGTGAGGCATGGAGGTGTTGGAGATATGCTGTGGAGAAGGGGTGGTTGTTCGCGAATCGAGGATTGGAGAGCTAAATAATCAGATTGAAGGTTGTAGATCGGGAGAGAGACGTGAGAGTAGGTAGCTCCACAGCAAGTCTGGAGAAAGCGCGGAGGAGGATCGTCTTGCTCAAACGTCTGCAGGTAAGAGGATCGATCAATAAAGCCATAATAAGCCTAACAACAACTCTTGACCTTCACTGTAGATCTATTCTGAGCAATGTATACAAGAAGAACAGGAGGTCAAAGTCCAGCAGCCCATTCGCACCGTAGCATCCATACGCCTCACCACTCCTCCCATCCTTAATCAAAGTCAATAATCTACAAAACCCCACGAGTTTACCGGTCCCTATCCGCAGAGCCTCAAACCCACCAACGTCTCTACATGTATTCATCAAACACACAAGTCACCGAACGCAAGGAGACCGCAGGTGGTGGACACAACCAGAATCTACCAATCTCAACTCACACATCAGGTAAATCCGATACTAATCAGCGAAGAGGAAACGCCTTTCCAAATACAGCTTCTGCTATCTACCAGCAGGGAGCGTCTCCGTCTAATGTCATTTTCGCGGTTAGCTAGCACGCCTGCTCTTTCGTGCTGACTGAGATGGCTTGTTTCGAATCGGGGATGTTTGATCGCCAAAATATGAAATAAAGGCGACGTGATGATTTTACAGGGGTTTGAAGGAGAAAAGGTCTGGTATGGTATGGTGGTGTCAAAAACAAGGAAGGGAAGAGAGCAGGAAGCAAAAGAGAAGAAATCGAGAGAGAATATGGCCGTGGCGCGCGTGGGTTCTACGCGACCATCCACCTGTTGTTCGATATCGTTAGCGAGCTGCTTTTCAAATCTCAAGGGTAAGAGGGGATCAAGTGACAACATACCAAGCACCACCCAGCACGAAAACAACCACGAGCGTCGTCAAAATCCCCGCGCCAGCCTTATCGCCCGTGGTGATAGGGTTCGCCGACCCGCCGCGGCCACCACCGCCACCGCCACCTCCACCACTCGAAGCGCTGTCCGGCCCCGTGCCAGCGTTAGGATTGCCCTGCGACGTACCGCCCGTATCATTCGACAGCGGACCGGGCACAAGATGCTCCAAATTACTCTGAATGACCTCCAGCGCATTCATCTGCTGGCCCACACCGTACGTGCCGTCCCAGCCGTCTTCGTACCAGCGCGTGCCGCATGTGATGCCCCTGTCGCCGCCCGTGCACTGTTTGGCAGCCGCAATGGCAGAACCCCGCAGCCGCTTCATCACCGTCTCCGCCGTGAAGGGCGCCACTTTGGCCGCGCCGGCCATCCAGCGCGACAGGTAGGCTTTGAAGGATTGCTGGTCGACGTTGCAGTTGCTGCGGGGCTCGCAGGCAATCTCGTACATGATGTCGGTGTCTTCGTAGAAGAAGAAGCGCGTGCCGTCCAGGAGGCCTTCGACTTGCTGGCGCCAGAAGTCTCGCTGGGTGCCGTCTTCGGTCTGTTTTGGTGGGAGGTTTGGTTAGCTCTTTGTGCAAGGAGGAGGGGTTGCAGGCATCTTCTTACTTTATTCCACATCATGGCTGCGCCCATCAGGTAGACACCCGTGTTGTAGGACCACTGGATGTGGTTGAGGTCGGAGCACTCGATGGCGGCGTCAGTGCCGTCGAAGACCTGGAAAGCATCGCTGATCAAGCCGACTTCGACGCTCCAGTCGTAGGTGCGCTCTGCCCATTCGGCGTAGGTCTCATTGCCCGTGTAGGCGTACAGGCGCGCGGCGATGTTGAAGAAGGAGCCCTGCGTGATCGAGTTCTTGTAGTCGTAGCCGTTGTTGAAGGGAAAGATCTGCCAGCGCAACCCGCCGTTGCACGTCGCGTTGTCCCAGCGTGCGGCCTGGCGGTTGAAGACTGCTTGCGCCAGGGCGAGCCAGCCTGGTTCGTCGTCGGGGGGATCGGGGTAGCCGGCTTCGGCGGCTGTCATGGCCGCCATGCCCCAGAAGGCCTGGTCGTCGTTACCCAGCGATTTGGTCTGGTTGGCGGGCTCGTAGTCCATGTTCGCACCGCGCTGGTGCATCAGGGCCTGCGTCGTGATCTCGTTGTATTCGGTGTTGCCTGTGTAGTACCAGTAGTCGACCAGGGCGCTGAACATGGCTCCCGCTTCCCACCAGTAGTAAGGGTCTCCGAGCAGACCGGGGATGCCGTCTGTTGTGTTTCCGTAGTAGTGAGATACCATCTCGAAGGCGGCTGTGCTCGCGGCAGACTTGATTGATTCTGTGGCGTCATGTTAGTTGGATTGTTGTACGGACTTTCATAAGATCAGACCAGCATACCATCGTCGGTAAGATCAAGTTCGATCGCAGTGGTGAAGCGAGCAGCGAGCAGCGCTCCGCAAGCCGTCGCTGCCGACCACAACTTCATGGTTGTGGCTGGGAGTGGAGAAGTATATGTTTTGTATGCGTTGTTGTAGTCCACTCCCCGAATGATACCTATTCCAGTAAGTCTCTCACAGAATATCTTTCTCTATCCCAGCGAACCGGGCTCGCTATGTCTGTAGATAACAACAACAGCCAAAAGCCAAAGAGCAGCCAGAAACGACTCCTCGTCACAGCCGCGGCGCCAAAGCGAGTGATGACACCGTATCGAGCGTATGAATCCTTGGCAGGAGATGAATGGGGGGTTCCGCGGTCTAGGGAGATTGTCCGAGTCCGTGGCCTTTTAATCTTGGTATGCGTCCGGATGTAGCGACTGGAAGTTCACGGCGGTGCTGAGCGAGCGAGGAAAAGCGAAACCGCACTCTCCGGGTTGTCGAAGAGGCGCGTCAAACAGCGGCGGCGGAGGATTGGCGGCATTCTTGTGTTGGTCGTTGACGAGTCTGACCCAGATCTCTGCCATTGCCAAGGTATTGGCGCCGCGCCGAGAACGCGTTTACTGTAACGATGTCCTGGGGTTGCTGGATGTCTGGCCCGTGCGAGTGAGCTATTCTTTTCTTGGAGTGAGGCGGAGTCGTGGGAGGTTGAATTGTGGATTTCATGCCTCGGCCTTGTGGCCAGGGTCTCACTTATTGCTGATGATCCTCCGCAAAAGGGGACACCGTCATCCTATGGAAATCCACATAACTCATAACAGAAGGATTGCTGTTCCCCATCCCATACCACGTGGATTTCCTCGCTTACCCATCTGAATTATGATAAGGTAATTATAGGGATTTGAAGATACTATGGCTTTGTCGTATAGCTCCAAGATACGGCCGTTTACTACCCGACAGCGGACGCTCTCGAACTGCTCCCATCAACACCAATCTTCTCCGAGCACTTCCTTCGCTCATCACACCCCATCTACGGCTACTCAACCCTACGCTGCAGAATGTGCTGCATTGAACACCGCCATCGCCTGAGGATTCCTCGTCTGCATAAACACCGTCCCCGGTCCAGTGAACCTACACACCAGCCCTTCACTCGCCGCCAAATTGCTGATAATGCCGCCTGACGCCACGCGCTCAAGGTTGTATTTGCAATTCCACGCCACGAGGTGGCCGTTGTCGATGATATACCGTTCACCCTCGCGGAGCTAATAGAAAACGCAAAAGTCAGTCCGGGCTAACGCTGACGCAGGTAGGTCAAAGGGAAACACGTCAAAAACTCACATCTTTGCGAATGATAGCACCCAAGCTCTGAATCCAAAGAATCCCCGTGCCGCTGAACTTGCAAACGAACAGTCCCTCGCCGGAAAACATGGCCTTGCTGAAACTCTGCGCCTTGTAATCCTTGGTGACGCCCGTGGTGCACGCCAGAAAAGCGTCCTTGCTAGTACTCCACGTATCCTTGCCCGTGAGGCGGATGTTGGTGATATCGCCGAAAGAAGCCGGCGCCAGCAGCAGCTCGCCCGGGCCCGTGTACGTCGACATGGACATTTCGCCGCCGGCGACGAACTTTTTCACGCTGAATTTGACGGCGCCTTTGAGAGTCATGGTGGGTGACATGGCGATCATGGCGCCCGGTTTGGCTTCGAGCGGGCAGCCGACGGCCAGCTGGATGGTCACGATGGTGTTGCTGTCGCGGTGGCTGATGCGGTAGCTGCCGCCGTTAAAGGTGCCTACGTCGTCGACGGTGGCGCTGGCGCCGGTGAAATGGTTTTGGGGTGGGGCGCCGCCGGGCATGGTTGAGTGTCTGCTGGTGTTGTAGGGTCGTTCAGGCTCTTTTTGCTTTTCTTGAGGGTAGGACGAGTCTGAGGGCGGGCCTGGGTAGTAGGGAAGTTTTTGTTCGGGCTGTTGTTCGAGAGGGCTGACGGCGGCATGGTTGTTGCCCACGTCGCCTCCTGGGAGGGGAGGAGAGACGGAGGGCGGAGGAGCGAACTGTGGTGGTGGCGCATAATGTTCTTGTGGTTGGTGCTGCTGGGTCTGACCTGGTGGTGGATAATAGTTCTGTTGAGAAGAGTCTAACGGTGGAGGCGCAAAGTGCTCTTGATCTGTAAAATGTCAATTAACTGGTCGAATTGAAATCAGGTTGCGGCTTCTGCCTCTTGCATACCTTGAGTCGGCGGGGGAGCTAGGTTATGGAGTCAGTGTAGGCTCATTACATGTTGTTCATGCCAATGTTCTTGACGTACGTGGGAAGTATTGTTGATTTGACGCCATGGTGTGCTTTTGTTATCTTCGCCAAAGCTCAGTTGAAATGTAGAAGGGCAACTCCTCGATATCTACTAGCCGTCGAGCGCTTCAGTCTTGCTTGCGATACAATCAAGGGAAACGAGTAGTAAACAAGCGGGAAAGTAGTACGTGGAAAGACGAGACGAACAAGAGCATGGGAAAAATCACCTTATAATCCTAAGACCATTGCAGCTGCCTTTAGCTGGGACCGCGGCGAGCTGCATGTGCGAGCAAGCGACGTCCTGCGATTCCCATTGGATGGCAGATGGGCGGCTACGGAGCTCATCAGCTGAGGAGGGCGCTTATTTTGGCGTGGCAGTCAGGACGGACTTCGCTCTTCAGCCGCAGGAATGTATGAGGCAGTTGTTGGTCATATATCGCGAAGAGGAAAGCCATGTCTGCTAGTGACCGAGAAGACTGCCTGTCTCAACCTAACATGCGTATGGATGCCAGCGAAAATCTCACGACAATCAGTGAGTATACTGAACTCAAGACACGGCAGATGCTGTACCACCAGCGTCGGAAGCCAAGTGGTATGATTCATAAGCAAATCGAGGAAGTTCAGCTGTTGTTGTCTTACGATGATGAGCCGGTGAAGGGCGAGAGGTACAAGACACATGTATGCTGGAGTGGTTGCACGTGGTGGTATGAGTAAGAACAGGTCGGGTGGAGGCCGAGGCTGTGCTCCGAGCAAACTTGAGGCGAAGCTTCGTCTCAGCTGTGAAACAAGACGAAGTTGGATGATGAGGAAAGTGCGCTCTTCAGTGTTCAGGCATGCAAATCTCCCTCACATTGTCGCGAAAGCTAACAAACACTCCATGCCCTCACTTACATGTTATATACTCATTCACACGCACACCATAGTTCAATGCGATGTAACCTTTGAATCGTATCCCCGGACGGTGGCAGTGTACTGTACCTAGTGACTGGCGCTAAGTCTGATTGGGACACCGGTGTCTGGCAACACCGCTGTCTGGAAGGATTCTTCGTGAGCCATACATGTAAGCAACCCGATCCCGCCATTGGGTTTTGTAGTCTTCCATCCTTTTCTTCCACTTGCCCTCGGTATACACCATACAGCAGTGTCGACCGACCTGGCCGTCGAGCGACAGACCGTCGAAAAGGACCAATCTCGA
>MSJI02000219.1:0-32961 GCA_001931905.2 Cladosporium sp. IMV 00045
GGCGGAGAGGCCTGGAGGCTTGACTAACATTAATTGCCATTTCTGTGAGCATGAGACACGACACGTCCCTTTCCGCACCGACGACGGACGGGCCAGTGTAAAAAATCGAAATGGGGTATAAACTCCCCGAGTCATCGGTGGTCTACCACACCTGTGAGAAAGCCACACACGGGAGAGGGGTGAAGAAGGATCTAATCTAATCCATCTCTCTGTCACTGTCACTCTGGCTCATCTCGCCCGCAGTCTCTCTCTCATCGCAGCCAGCCAGCCCAGTCAACCAGTGAGCCAGCGCAAAAATCTTGGCGACGTCTGCCATATCGAAAGAATAGAGCGGCACCACCACCACCACCAGCCCGCCTACACATCCACACACACCGCCATCATGAGACCCATATTGCTTTCCGGACACGAGCGTGCGCTCACTCAAGTCAAGTACGTATTTGCGCAAGGAAAATGCAAGAATTCAATTTCATGCCTGCCGCGCGCGCTTCTTCATCTTTCATCACCACGCTAACACCACTTCCTCAGATTCTCCAAGGAGGGTGACCTCCTCTTCTCCGTCTCCAAGGACCACACCGTCTGCGCGTGGTACAGCGCAAATGGCGAGCGCTTCGGCACCTACAAGGGCCACGTCGGTGCCCTCTGGACCGTCGACGTCGACCCCTACACCCGCCTGCTCGCGACCGGCGGTGCCGACAACACCATGAGACTGTGGGAGGTGCAGACCGGCAAGCTGCTCAAGACCTGGGACTACTTGACCTCCATCAAGCGCGTGGAGTTCAGCGAGGACGGCAAGCAGCTGCTGGGCGTGACGGAGAAGCGCACCGGCCAGCTCTCGCACATCGTCGTCTACGACATCGACCAGAACCCCGAGGCCGAGCAGCCCGACGAGCCCACCCTGCGCATCATCGTCGACGAGCTCCCCCGCGTCACCGTCGCCGGCTTCTCCTACCTCAACCAGTACATCGTCTCCGGCCACGAGGACGGCAGCGTGTCGCAGTGGGACGCCAAGACCGGCGAGCTCATCACCAACGTCTTCTCGCACGACGCCGACATGCAAGTCACCGACCTGCAGTGGAGCGCGGACCGCACCTACTTCATCACCGCCAGCAAGGACAAGCAGGCCAAGCTGCACGACTCCCGCTCCATGGAAGTCCTCAAGACCTACGTCGCCGACACACCCCTCAACTCCGCCGCCATCACGCCCGACCCGCAGAACTACGTGATCCTCGGCGGTGGCCAGGCCGCCATGGACGTCACCACCACCTCCGCCCGCCAGGGCAAGTTCGAGGCCCGCTTCTACCACAAGATCTTCGAGGAGGAGATTGGTCGCGTGCGCGGCCACTTCGGCCCTCTCAACTACGTCGCCGTCGACCCCACCGGCAAGTGCTACTGCTCCGGCGGTGAGGACGGTTACGTGCGTGTGCACCACTTCGACCCGCCTTACTTTGACTTCAAGTTCGAGGTTGAGCGTGAGGCCGCATCCCAGGCACGCATGTAAGAGAACAAAAAAAAGAAATCAACCAAAAAACCAAGAACAAAATAGAACGTTGTTCCCTGCGCACCGATGATAGACGATGGCAAGGAAACCAGACAACAAAACCCGGGCGTGCAAGTCTAGTCTTGATTGGGCTTGGCGAGGCGTTGGAGGCGTATATACAACAAAAGTCTTGCAAGAACGGGAGAAAGGAAGAAGCGCCTCTCCCTCGCGAGGATTTCTAGTCGGGGAGGGAGGGGACGGGGGCGGTTTTTCCACATTAGGTATGCATCTCGAATGTTTTGAAATGAAGAACATGAGCATCAGAATCTCACCATGATCATCATCCTTTTTTTGCTCTTTTCAAGTAAAGTGAGAAGCTTGTCATGCAACGGCAAAGTTACATGTACATGTAGAGGGTTATGCGGACTGCGGGGCAAAACGGGCCACGAGATCGGTCGCGTGATACCTCTGTAGTTCTGTGGATACAAGAGAAGAATTGTATTCTATGGACGTTAAGGGTAAGAAGGAACAAATCCCTCCCGCGATAGATCCGCAAGTATTTGTTTGGCGTATATCTCGCATGCCGATCAGAAATCGAGAATCAGAAACTAGAGGGTGGTGATGGTTGTAGAAGGATAAATAAGAACTCGATTATGAGCATGAATAATCAGCAACAGTAAGATGAACTGTTCAAGGAAAAAAGACCCCTCTCTCCCCCCTTGCTCTCTCTCTACTGCTTAGATGTGAAAGGAAACTCCAACAACCCCTTGAATCCAAACTAAGAAAAAACAGCTCTCGCGAAGCACTCGTGATCTTCATCTCGATCAGATGGCCATTTCGGCCTGCAGTTTCCGCAGCTCGGCTTCCTCGTCGTCTTCCTCTGCGGTGGGCGTGTTCTTTGCTGTTAAGAGGGAAGATCGGTTAGCAATTCGTTCAAAGAAAGAAAAAAGCGCACTCTCTTTCGAGAAACCCAAAAAGGAGGCAAGACAAGACAAGACCACTTACTCGGCGCACTCGGCATCCTCTGTATCTGATCGCTCACAGGCACCGAACCCGTCTTGAGCATCCTCTCGTCCAGCTGCTCCTGCTGCAACTCGGCCAGCTCCTCGTCCAGCTCGTCCTCGTCGATGCCCGTCGTCTGCGC
Source organism: Cladosporium sp. IMV 00045 (assembly GCA_001931905.2). Lineage (NCBI taxonomy): Eukaryota > Fungi > Ascomycota > Dothideomycetes > Cladosporiales > Cladosporiaceae > Cladosporium > Cladosporium sp. IMV 00045. The sequence continues at coordinate 2,625 of MSJI02000219.1, forward strand.
GCCCTGCGTCAGCGCCTCGGCGATCTCCTCGCCCACCGCGTGCTGCTCGCGCAGGTCCTCCATCGTCTGGTCGACTTTGTCGACCGTCAAGTCGCCGTGGATGTTCTTCATGGCGTGCGAGGCGTTCTTCATCGCGTCCAGCGTCTCTTTGTTGATGTTGGCGGATTCGATCGAGCCGATTTCCCGCTCGACCGTCATCATTTGTGCGCTGGTTTGCTCGAGTTGGTGCTCGAAGGCTTTTTTTCGGCGGAGCGCGGCTTTGGCGACTGTAGCAAATCAAAATCCTGTTAGCGACATCTTGTTCAGTGCCTATACCCTGTCTCTCCACTCTGAACAGCGCCTATCGCTCGCAAGCACTACCCCCCATTTCCCTCGATACGGCCATGAGACTTACGGGTCTTGTTACTGTTGACATTCTTCCTCGCTATCGCATCCTGCTCGTCCATCTGATTCTGCAAGTGCTTCTCCCGCTTCGACAGCATCTCCAGCGTGCTCCGCAGGCCCAGGATGGCATTCTTGGTCGTGTCCTTTTTCTTCGCGGCGTTGCCGCCCCAGAGGTTGCTGAACCCCCAGCCCGACATGTTGGCTCTATACTTGTGCGTGGAGAGAGGACTAGAGCCGAGAGTGATCACTCTATTTGCCGATTCTTCCTGATCGCTCGTGCCGCTGCTTGCTGCGCTGAGCTGAGGTTCGCTCGTGTGCTCCTTGTGTGCTCGATGCTCAGGCGAGGCTTCACCCCACGTCGTGGGTCTGAGTCTTATGGGCGGGAGGCTATTTGCTTGAGGAGGCGCCTGGTGTGTTCGGGTAGTGTTCTGAGAAGCAAGCCTTTGAGTAAAACGGTTGCCTTGTAGGGAAGATTTGGTCGGTTGCTGTAAATTGAGTGTCGTTGGTGGTTTCTTTGCTGCCTGATAGGATGTTGGTGGCTCGTGGGCGTGGGTGGGATAACCGTGCCAGCCAGTCTCGCCCGCCCGAATGACGTTAAGCGGGTCTATCCGCTAGCGAGATACGGATCTCTTTATGTCTTGGGTTTTGATTGCCAGTAACTCCACCTTGTTCACTTTACGCTCGAACGGTCGGGGACTAGACCTTCATTCGAAGAATGACACATTGCACTTCGTACACTGTCAAATATGCTTGATTTAATCTGAAAAGCAACATGGAGTTCACCCCAGAAGCCAGTCGCCTGGTTCTCTTATCTCAACTATCAAGAATCGCCGCTGGGACTAAAGTCCGCTTTCTTGGGTGGTGTGTCTTGCCTCATTGTTCTCCCTCATCACCGGAATTACATCTCAACTTTCTGACCATCCTTAGCGTAGAAGCATACAACGGCGAGACTGGCAATCTCAGGATCAGGGAACGTTTCCCCGCTACATCTTCCCATATCAAGGCGGTGAATGTCAACGTCGACAACATTCTCGATTCATTAAATCTCGAGTTGACGCAGGTTGGCGCCTGGGTCAATATTATTGGTTATTGCAGACAGAGTGAAGAACCAAGCATGGAAGCAGATCCTGTTGTGGACGCCGTCATCATTTGGTCCGCTGGAGCCATCAAGCTGGATGAATATGAGGCGGCCGTGAGAGCCTTGCAGGCAGGGAACTAATGCGACTCGATGATAAACTCCAAATTCGACAAACCTTCCAGCATGGCTACAGCAGAGGCTCGCCGGAAGGGAAGTGTTGAGAGTGTATTACTTCGAGATGATCATGAGGAAGACCTGACTGAAGAGGGGGCTAGAAATGGTATGATCAAGACGGCATGAAGGCTGTTGCGAATGGCATGATTTCAGGCTGTTTTGCTGTGAGGTGAAAGGTTTGCTGATTGCACCCATCTAATCACTCGGGCGGTCTCCATGCTCGGTATCCCAAACATTCCTCCACCACTGAAGTAAGCTCAGGCTCTGGAGGCTGCACGCTGGGCCAGGCCATCGAAACATATCAAAACGCCTCAACAGAACTTGGTCTACAGCGTGCTGGATGACTGAGGCTCGGCTTTCCTGCATGCATGCATCCTGCAGTTCAGCATGGTGGCACAGCGCCGGGGACGTGAGAGGTATCACGTGCGTGCCATAGTTGTCAGACGGGAGGATTGCAGCAAGAACAGCAGCGAATTACCTCAGGACTAAGAGCACCCCATGAGTGTATCGCAAGCGAGCATACAAACGACCTACTCTCCGCGCGCTGCAAAGTGTCCCGCATTTGAATACGCTGGTACCTCTCGAGCTGGCAACGCCACGGTTGCGCTGAATGGCCTGTCATACCACGACAAAACGCCATCTGCGCCAATTCAGTCAGATTGTATGTCGGTCTCACCGGACGTTGTGCCTCGTGACGAACGTCTCTTCGGTACCCAAATCAATATTGCTTACCTGTGCACAAGCTATCGACGCCGAGTCGCATTCAAGATTTGGTTGCGATCAAGATATCCACGGCGATAAGTCTTCACTTCAACATGATGATTGCAAATGACGCTCTCATTGTATTCAAAAAGTACGAGTCAAGAAGTACCAAGCATCTAGAAGGAAGGCTTGCGAATGCGTACTTGAAACCCTCCCCGCATTCTTTCTGTGCACCCAACTGCTCACCGGAACGCCACAGCCGCTGCATGTATGCTGTTGTAACACCTAGAAACCCTCTCTTGGCTGGTATTGCATGCCTGAAGGTAGGAGGGGTTATCCCAATCCTGCGGGCTGTGCTCATGGCACAGTGACGATAAAAGGGCGCGCCCGCCTCTCGTTCAGGGTAGCGCCTTGTTGCTCCCTTATTGTGGCGTAGGCGAAGCATCGGCTCTACGATCAACTCGTTGTTGTAATTTCGTTCAGGCTGTCTGGATCATAGACAGGTTGACATCATGGCGACCAACGGCGCAGCGTATCGAAGACCTTCACTTCCTCTTAACAGTCAGCAGACTAACGAGCTACTAGCAGCGACATCGACGAAGTGTCCAAACAACCCCCTGTCGCCGAAGATGGAGTTACCTCTGAATACATTGGTGGAGAGTCCGAGAAGAGGCGCAAGCAGAGTGTTGTCGCCATGACCGAGAACGTCACCGGCGAGATCAAAAATCCTCTCGTAGGCATCCCGAAAGGCCAACTCATGGACGAGGTCGATGAGTTTGCGCGCAAATATGGCTTCGACCCTGAGACCGAAGTCCCTCTCTTGCGCAAGGGGGCACTGGTAGCTCAGAGTCCGGCGTGAGTGTTTCAATCGTCCCTACATCAATCGTATAAACTCTAAGTGGGAATCTTGCTCAATAGGGACTTCGAGAACATGCCGGAATTGGATGATGCGGATCGCGAGGCTTTGCGCAGAGAGGGTACGCATTTCAGAGCGACAGCTCGTTTGAAGATGACGCTGACACACGTGTAGTATGTCTTTACCCCTGAATAAACCCTCTTCGCCTCGAAATCGTCGTTTCGATCGACCAGAAGCTCTACCAAGTCGCACCATCAATTATGACCATCGTTGACCCTGTGCCGCAGATCACCCACCGCTGGAGGCATCCGTGGGCCCTCTATATGACAATCGTCCTCAACTCCATCGCCGCCGCCATCCAAGGCTGGGACCAAACAGGAAGCAACGGAGCGAATCTTTCCTTCCCGATCGAATTCGGCATTGGTGATACACCTCCACACTGTGGCGACGACCCGAACGGCCAACTGTGCCAACGCAACGCTTGGATCGTCGGATTCATCAACTCCACACCATACATCACAATCGCCTTCTTTGCCGGCTGGATCAGCGACCCTATCAACAACTACCTGGGCCGTCGAGGAACCATCTTCATCGCCGCAATCTTCTCGCTCCTAGCACCGATCGGATCTGCCTGCACGCAGCACTGGGGCGAATTGGTCGCCTGTAGAGTGATGCTTGGGATCGGCATGGGTCTCAAAGAGGTCACGGTGCCCGTCTTCTCCGCTGAGACTGCTCCTACCATGATCCGCGGTGGTTTGGTCATGTCTTGGCAGATGTGGACTGCGTTCGGTATCTTGCTAGGTACCAGCGCCAACCTTGCGGTGTTCCAAGTTGGTGAGATCGCCTGGAGGTTGCAGTTGGGATCTGCTTTCATACCTGCGATTCCTCTGGTATTGGGAATCTACTTCTGTCCTGAGTAAGTGGTAGCGGTCATTCACTCGTTTCATGGTGCCGCGAACGTTTCCAATCGCGTGAGACGGCGCAGGCATAAATGGAGCTTGCAACACTATACTCACTAGAGTCATGACCGACGTGGCTAATCATTTATTGATCAGATCTCCTCGATGGTACCTCAAGAAAAAGAAGCCCTACAACGCCTACAAGTCTCTCCTCAGACTACGCAGTGTTCCCCTGCAGGCGGCAAGAGACGTATACTACATCCAGGCTCAACTCGACGCGGAAGAGCGCATGATCGAGGAATCCGGGCTGGTCAAGACAGACACTTTCTTCTCTCGATTCGTCGAGCTGTTCACCATCCCTCGAATCCGTCGAGCCACGCAAGCGTCGGGTATCGTCATGATCGGCCAGCAGATGTGTGGTAAGTTTTCAATCGCGGGAGATACGTTGCAAGCAATCCGCTAACAGCAAGGAAATTCAGGAATCAACATCATCGCCTTCTACAGCGCCACCATCTTCTCCCAAGCCGGCTTCAACGAGACCGACTCCCTCCTCCTCTCCTGGGGCTTCGGGCTCACGAACTTCGCCTTCGCCTGGCCCGCCGTATGGTCCATCGACAAATTTGGCCGCCGCGGCCTGCTGCTCTTCACCTTCCCCAACATGGCCTGGAGTCTGCTCGTCGCCGGCTGCTGTCTCCTGATCGACGAGTCGAGCAGAGCGCACGTCGCGCTCGTGGCGCTCTTCGTCTTCATCTTCGCCGCCTTCTACTCTCCCGGCGAGGGTCCCGTGCCCTTCACCTACAGCGCTGAAGTCTTCCCCCTTTCGCACAGAGAAGTCGGCATGTCCTGGGCCGTGGCAACTAACAGTAAGCCTACGCTTACCCACAAGAAATCGCAAAATCAAACGAAGAAAAATCCAACCCCCACGCCCCCCTCTCTTCTCCATACCAACACTAACCACCCCCTCCCCTCGCAGATTTCTGGGCCGCCGTCCTCTCCATCTCGCTCCCGCGCATGCTCGCCGCCTTCACACCGACGGGCGTGTTCGGCTTCTACGCAGGCCTCAACGTGACAGCGCTGGTGATGATTTTCCTCTGGCTGCCGGAGACGAAGCAGCGCACGCTGGAGGAGCTGGACTACGTCTTCGGCGTGCCGACGCGCACGCACATGCGCTTCCAGGCCGGCAAGCAGCTGCCTTGGTGGTTTAGGAGGTGGGTGTTGATGCGCAAGGGGGAGGTGGAGCCGAGGCTTTATCATTTCGATGGGGTTGGGGGGGAGGGGGTGGGGAAGGAGGAGGTGGGTGTTTAGGGGGAGTGGTGATGGTGATGTTGATCGGAGGGCGTGGTTGATGGATCTGGGAGGGGAGGAGAGAGATTTGAGTCAATAATTGCTGCTGTCGCTTTCGATTTGCGTTGTTTGATAGCGCGTGGGATCTTTTGATGTATGAGAATGACTATCGTATTGATGCTGGACTCATATTTTTTAACCCATCACGACGCCACATCATACCATACATTCCAATGAGAATCTGGGAAGCAAGATGCAATAAGACAACTCGGAATCTTCGTCAATTCATTTTACCAAGAGCGATACCAATAGCAACCGTGAAGATCAAAAAAACCAATTCAGAACACCACCCACCCATTCCAATGTCCACCAATCCGAACTTTTCTTTTCTTTTCCTGATCAATTTTCCGCCGAGTTTGAAACAAGAACGTATTAGTCTGAGAGCAAACACGCTTCTCTGTATAAGGTAGCCAGCCATCTCTCCTCGGCAAGCCAGCCACAATTTGCCCAATACGATTACCTACTCGGCCTTTTCCCTTCCCCTTCCTCTTGCTATTTATTGTATCGGAAACCCAAATTGAAACTCCACGCTGTGAACGCTAGATGAAAGTCGCTATAAGAGAAAATCGAGCGGCTCTGAAACCAGAAAACTCCATTCCATATCACCCCAACACGTGCACAGCCCTCAAGATCCAGCGTCCTGTAGCATCCTCAAGGCTATTGCGGAGCCGGTGTGTTGTTGCCGCCTGTTCCGACTGGAGTGTTCTGACCACTTGTAGTAGCTACGGGTGGCACTGTCTCGGTAGCGTCCTCAACGGGCACAGGCGTCGAAGGCGCCGCAGGGACCGGCGTTTGCGATGGCGTGGGATGGTTGCTGCCTTGTTGAGGATGGGCGATATTGCTGGACGGCTGTGGGGGAGGTTGATGGTGCTGTACGGGCTGGGGCGTTGGTGCAGCACTTGGAGGCTGTGATGATTGTGTTGGCGCCTGACGTTGCGGCTGGGGTGCAGTGACGTTGTTGGGCGGTTGAGCAAACTGCTGCTGAGGTGTCGTGGCGTTGCTGGGCGGCTGTTGCTGTTGTTGTTCTACCGACGGTTGCGCGGCTTGAGCATTGGTCAGCGGCTGAGCGACTTGCTGCTGAGGCGTGCTGACGTTGCTTGGTGGCTGCACAGGCTGGACACTGGCCGATGGTTGAGCGAACTGCTGCTGAGGTGTCGTGACATTGCTCGGCGGCTGTACGGTTTGAGTGCCAGCTGGCGGTTGAGCAAATTGCTGTTGAGGCGTGCTGGCATTACTCGGCGCTTGCGCGGGTTGAACACTGGCCGACGCCTGAGAAAACTGCTGCTGAGGTGTCGTAATATTGCTCGGAGGCTGTTGTTGCTGTGACACCGCCGGCTGCGCGGGCTGAGGATTCGCCGGTGGTTGAGCATACTGCTGCTGAGGTGTAGAGACGTTGCTCGGCGGCTGAGAGAACTGCTGCTGCTGCTGTTGCTGCTGCGGTGCCTGCACGTTGCCTTGAGGTTGAGAAAACTGCTGAGGTTGCTGCGCTGGCTGTGGCGTTGCTGTTGTCGACACATGTTGGCTGTATGGTTGCGGCGGCGGCTGATATTGAGCTTGCTGCGCTGGCTGTGGCGTTGGCGCTGTCGATACAGGTTGGCTGTACGATTGCGGCGGCTGCTGTTGATGTTGGACCTGGACATGCTCAGCAGTCGGCTGCTCAGCCGAAGCAGACACGGGAGCAGACACCGGTTCCACACTCGCGGGCTGCGAGAAGTCGAAGACAGGCTGCGCGGGTTGCTCGGCGTTTGGATCGGGCGTCGAGAAATCGAAGACTGGCTCGTGCTGGTCGTTTGGTCCTGCTGGGGTCGAGAAGTCAAAGACCGGGTCTGTTGATTCCGCAGGTTGGGTTGTTGTCGTGTCCATGGCATCGGGATGGTAGTTTGGTGCAGGGGCCTGTTGCGGTTGCGGCACTGATGGACCGGCAGTAGCTGTGTATGCTTGAGGCGCAGAAGTCGTTATGCCCTGCGTGCCAACTTCGCCTTCGACCTTCATTCGCTTGGCATCAGAGCCTTCGTTCCCGGCGCTACTGCCATCATCTGGCGCAGGCCGTTTGACTCCAGCTGTGTTTGGGTCCGCAGCAGGCGCTGTCGCTGTTGTTGCAGGTGGTGCTGTTGTTGTGGACGGGGCGCCAAACGTGTTCTGAGGCGCTTGCGCACCAGGTACATATTGAGGTGCCTGCGGTGGTGCTGACGTCGTAGGAGCAACGCCGGCCGTAGTCGAAGCTGTTTGTACACCAGCCATAGCTTGAGGTGCCTGCGGTGCCTGTCCGGGTTGTCCGCCAGCCATTGTCGCAGGCGCTTGAGCACCAGCTGCGGCTTGAGGTGCTTGAGGTGCCTGAGGTGCCTGTCCGGCTTGTGTTGCGCCATCCGTCGTCGAAGGCATTGGTGCACCAGGCGCGGCTTGAGGTGCTTGTGCTGCCTGCGGTGCCTGTCCATTTTGCGCGCCAGCCGTCGCATTCGAGGTCGGCTGCTGAGCATTGCTCGCTGCCGGCGCTGGCGCAGAAGTTGGAGCAGACACATTATTCTGATACTTCCGCATAATCTTCTCCAGATCCGTAAAGACCCTACGTTCCTGATCATTCGTGAAATTGAGTTGCGGCGTCCCGTTGCACTGGAGCTCAGAAATCCACTCGACGCACTTCTTGAACACATCCTCCTGCTCTTTGTACAGAGGCGTGTGCTGCAAGTGCGCGTAGGGGCGGAGGTGGTTACTTCGATACGCCATGATCTCGTCGACAAGATTACTGAAGCCGGGTTGCGGATGAGGTGTTCCTGAGCCCTGACGGTGGCCGGTGGGTGTTGTACGCGCGGGGGCGGCAGCTTGTGGTGCGCCGTTTTGTTGATATGGTTGTTGCTGGGGCGGAGGCTGCTGCTGTTGCGGTTGTGGCTGATAAGCATATTGTGGATTGGCCGGTGGCTGTCCTCCGGCGGGCACGTATTGTTGAGGTGCTCCTGGTTGGGCATATTGCTGCTGGCCGCCTGCGCCATACGGGGATGCATATTGCTGGCCAGGATGTCCGGGTGCTTGTTGGTATTGAGGTTGGCCGTTTTGCATGGGCTGGCCGTATGCATAAGGGTTGCCGTACTGTTGCATTCCTGGTTGAGGAGCCATGCCGTTCGGCATCGGATATGGCATGGGCGGCCTCTGGACGGGCGGAGGTGTAGGCTTTCGCTTCTTTTCCTTGTCGAACGGGATATCCTGATTGATAGCCCATAGCCAACCCTTGCCCTGTTTGGTGACCTGTTGAAATCTGTCGTGCTGCTTGAGGTTGTGACGAACACTGCTCTGCCAGCCATGACCGTCAACGCCATACTTGTAGTATGGATACTTTTTGCAAATTTTGTCGTAGATCTGCTGCAACTCAAGACCTTCCGGAGGTCCTTCTGACAAAATCTCGTCCAAAGTGGTGTAGTAAGTATGATTAGGCTTCTTGAGCTCCTCCTCGGTGCACTCCTCCTTCGACTTCATCGGAGAAGGCGATCGATACGTGCGCTGTCGCTTGGGTGACCCCTTCGCTTCAGCGTCGGCAGACATGAAGTCGCCTTCACGCAACGTTGGATGGATAGGCGTAGGCACCGCAGGGACATATGTAGCGCTGGAACTGGGTTCCTGCGAGACCTCAATACTCTGCATGATGGGAAAGTTCTGCGCCATTGGTGGCGGTGCTTCTCCCCTAGCGGCAGCTTTCGCAGCAGCTTCCTTTGCCTTGTTCTCTGTTCGCACAATTCGAACAAGCTCGTCAAGTGGTGGTACTGGAATGCCTTGCTTCTCGAACTCCTTCTGCTTCCTGCGAATGATACCCATGTCACGTTTTGAGATGAGACCGTTCTTCGGCGGACGGCCCGGTCCCTTTCGTTTCTCGGGGAGTTGATCCATCGGTACTTCGCTAAGCATCGATCCAGGCTCAAAGGCGACCGGCTCAGGAGGCGGTTGTTGAGGTGCGTAGTATCCACCAGGAGTGGCTGATGCCGGAGTTTCCGAGAGTGCAGGTTCGTAGTGGCCCATTGAGTGCTGTTGCTGCTGTTGCTGTTGTTGCTGCTGCTGTTGCGTCTGTGCCTGTACATGCGCTTGCACTTGTGCCAATCCATGGTCTTGTTCTTGTTCCGCCACTTGAGCCGGCGTTGGAGGTGGTGGGAGATGCAGCTGCATTGGTTGCTTGGGGGTCTCTTTCTTTTCTTCAACGACCTCTGGCTGTGGCTGAGGTTCAGATCCAGCAGCGACCGTTTTCTTCGCCGGTCTCTTGCCCTTCCCACCCTTGTCGCCCTTGTCCGGCTTCTCAGCTTTCTCGGCCTTGTCAGCCTTATTCGGGGTGACTGGTGGTGGCTTCGTTGGCGAAGGCTCGGAGTTCTTGCGCTTCTTGAGGCTGAGGATCACCGGCTTCTTGCCAGCCTTGGCCTTCTCCTCCTTCTTCTGTTTCTTGAGCTTCCTCTCCTTGACCGACTGGAGGGGTGCATCGTCCTCGTCGCTGGAATCGGATTCGCTTCTCTCGCCTCCGACAGGGCGCAGAGGGCTGCTAGGCGCATCGCTCAGTTCGCTATCACTATCGAAGGTTGAGACGACCTTGTTCCGTTGAGGAAGTCGGAACTGGACTCGTAGCGAAGCAACAATGATTTCCGTCAGGTGGGTCAAGACCGCAACTTCATCTCGCGCCAAAAGCTTCGGTTCGCAGTCCTCCCAACTGTCAGCGCCTTCTACTTCAACGAAGTAATGTTCATTCTTCACGTATGCGCTTCTCCCAAGAATCTTCATTTCCCACCGGGAGTTCTGGCCGTTGTACTCGATGTGCAGGTGTTCTCTTGAGATCAATTTGATATCGGCGGGATTGTTCGGATGCACTGGAAGGAAGACGGGTTTTTGCACATCTTCGTTGTCGTCGTCGGGGCCGGGAGAAAGATCGTATCGGAACGTGTGGAGATTCTGGGGTGCGACGGATGTGGTTGAAGAAGATTGGCCGGAGAATAGAAGGTTCCTTCGCCTCTTGTTCTTCTTTCGCCTGCGATTCTCTTCTTCGGGTAGACCAACAATGCCGCCTTGTTCACTGTAGGCACTTGCAAGTCCACGAGCAGGTCGTCCTTCCATGGAGCTCCCAATAGGTGAAGGCTCCTCTCCATGCGCAGAAGGCTGACTAGGCTCTTGCTGATACTGATGAAGTGCTTCTTGAGCCTCGAACTCCTTGGCCTGTCGGCTGCCTTCTTTCAGTTTCCTCTTGGCTAGCTTCTGCTCTTGTTGATATCTTTTCGCAAATTTGTCGTCACGTCCGAGAATGATCTGAGTGCTAGTGACAAGAAACTCTCCGTCCTGGAAGCTTAGCTGCGCAAATCCGTTCATCTGAGCGACGTCCGGCTTCTCGGGTTCGCCGTCAGGGTCGAATTCAGAGACAGCTTGCGATGCTTCGGGTTCAGGTGCCGGTTGGGAAATATCCTCGTCGAAGACGAATGGTTCTGGCTCCTGCGATGGACGCACGCTTTCGAGATGGTTGGTGTCCATGCTTGCGTCGAAAGGCACAGGTGGTGGTACCGGAGCCCCGACATCTGGTAGACCACGATTTGTGGTATAAAAGTCTTCTGGGGCGATAGTTGGTTGATCGCGGTCTTCAGTGCCAGCCGCAGCGGTAAAGTCAATACTTTGTCGCACGTTGCTGGACTGGAATGGGTTCGCCACGAACGTGTCGTTGAAGGGCGATTGTAAAAGATTGTTGTCTTGTGTTGTTGTGCCGGCCTCGTCCAGACCTAGCCAGGCCATGTTGTCGAACTCTGCTTTTGTGCCGACATCGTTCTGGCTTAATGGCTGAGGTACTGGGGTTGGAGTAGCCAGCACGGCATGCGCGCCAGCTCCGCTGCTTTCCATCTCTCGTGGTGGAGACTGCGGACTGGCTTCATTGCTTAGGTATTGTGTCTTGGGCGTGGTTCGTTCGCTGTTTCCTTTGTCGCGGAAACAGCTGCAGGTCGTCGGCTGGCTTGCGATGGACTCGGCGATCGCGACGACGGGCGCGATGGGTGTAGATTGGCAGTATGTGGATGCGATTCAGTGATCGCACGCAATGCGATTGGCGAGAGTGCCCGTCGAGGGGGAGGCGAAGGCGGCGCGAGCAGAGAAGGTGTTGGATCTGGCGCAAATGGCGAGAGAGAGCGAGAGCGAGAAGTGGTCGAAGGACTTCTGGCTAAGGTTTGCCTCTGCTGGGTCAGGCAAGCCAGAGACTAGCGAGCGAGTGGAGCGTTGAAGGCAAAAGAACTCCAGCCAGCCAGCAGCAAGTCCAGCAGCGGATCTCTCTGAATCGCGCGCGGCTTTACCGAGAATTTTCACCGCCTATTGTATTAGAGTGGACTCTAATCCATCATTTCACCCGCTGGCCAACCTAATAAAATCGGAGGCACCCCGCCGTCAACCGACCTGATGGAGTCTGGTGGGCAGAGAGATATGATGAGATCGTCTGGTCTCCTCGACTCCTCCTTCACAAGCAAGCAAGGGCCAGGGCTGCGGTCTGTTGCACTGTGGCAGTAGTAAGCCGAATAAAAAAAGTTGACAAGTCCCGTTTTGTACATATAGCCTGTACATCTATCATCGCAGCCAATCATATCGCCATCATCTCTCGTGGTCATGGTCCAAGCTTCAGATCTGATGCCGAACCGATGGGACTTCGCCGTGAGAGAAGGATGGGCTTGTGACGAGCAGCCAAAGATCTTGATCGAACGCAGCAAGGAAACAAAAGACTGGAACCGTTTCAATTGAGACTATCGAGCTTACTGGACTCTGATTGCAAACTAAATTAATTATCATCGAAATGCCACCCAAATTAAAACCCAACAAGCAAACCCCGAAATCAAAACCTCCCCCATCAACCCAACAACACCCACCACCCAACTGGCCACCCCTCACACCCCTCATCCCCTCCTCCTCCCTAACCCTCGAAACTCTCCTACCCGACCAAATCCTCACAATCTCCAACCTCTGGACCTCCACCCTCTGCGCCAAATACGTCTCATTCCTGCGCTCCCTGCCCCTCACAACCACACCCGGCATCCCCAAGAAAGGCGACGCCGTCCGCGTCAACGACCGCTTCCAGATCGAAGATATGGGTTTCGCGGAAAGGCTGTGGGCGGAGACGGGACTGAAGGATTTGGTTTTGGGAGTGGAAGACGGCGATGAGAGGGCGAGGTTGTGGGGTGGCGAGGTGTTGGGGCTGAATTCGAATGTGCGCATTTATCGCTATTCCAAGGGGCAGTTTTTCGATCAGCATTGTAAGTTGATGCGAAGGTAGGGGAAAAAGGTTTTCTTGTTTCGGCTAACGTTTCAATCTCATAGATGACGACTCGAACAACATCTCTTTCCTTTCCCCGTCATCGCCACAGCCGGTTCCGGCGAAGACGACGTGGACGCTGTTGCTCTATCTCACCTCGCCCGCCACTGGGTGCAAGGGCGGCGAGACGGTCTTTTATCCCGACCGGACGAGCAAACGCGAGGCACCGCCTCCGCCCGTCGTGGCGGATTTGGAGGTGGGAATGGCGCTGCTGCATCGTCACGGGAGGGACTGTCTGCTCCATGAGGGGAGGGAAGTGACGGAAGGTGAGAAGTGGGTTATCAGAAGCGATCTTTGCGTGAGGCGATGAGGATGTAAATGAAATGAAAGAGCAAAATCACACAGTCTATTTGGTATTCCTTTTATCTTCTCTCACGAGACCTTCGTCGCCTTCAACAAAACAGGCACCATCCCACCCGTCCCCAGCCTAAACTCCCTATGCCCCACGACCCTCATCAAACTCGCAATCGCACCCGAATGGCTCGTCAAGCTGATAACACTCTTCCCCCTCCCCTCACCCTCCATAACCTCGTCCAAAAACTCCTGCGTCCTCACATCGTGCTCCGCGTGCGTCTCGCGATGATCCGCCCGCCACAGCAAATCCTCCTCACTAAACCCCTCCTCAATCGGCCACTGCGGGTACGCAGCATGAATAACGCTCCTCGAACTACGGCGATCGCATGTATGCTCGCCCATAACCTCACGCGCCAATTCCTTAATCGTCGGCTTGAACGCAGACAACCCCAAACCCTTCCACTCGAGCTCCGCGGTCCTCAAACACCTCATCAAAGGACTAGCAACCCAAGCGTCCGGCACGGGCATTTTCTCCCCCTCGAACTGCCTCGCGAAGAACTCGCCGGCGTCTCTCGCCTGCTGCTTGCCGACCGCTGTGAGGTGCGCGTCTACCCAGTACAGCGTGCCGTCGCCGTCCAGTTTGCTCCAGTAGTCGTCCCAGGCTTGCGTGCCGTAGAGGGCTTCGGCGACGTTGTGCTCGCCTTCGCCGTGGCGGGCGAGGTAGAGGAGTTTGTAGGTCGTGGCGGGCGGGGCGGTGGCGATGAGGTGCTTCAGGTGCGCGGTGAAGAGTTGCCATTGGGTTTTGGTGGGGTCTGCTGAGATTTCTGGGTAGGACTGGGGGATGAGGCCGAAGTTGTGTTTTGTCTGTGATGGTTGTTAGGGGGCTTGTGAGGGGAGATGGGGGTGGTGGGGTTTGAGTACGTAGTCGAATGTGAAGGGGTCTGTTTTGGGGTCGTCTTGCATGAAGTAGCCTGTTACAGCTTCATATTGGTATTTGCGACTGATGCTGCCCATGGTTTTTGTTTTGAGATTGATTTGGCCTCCAAAGAGCCAGAATCCGCAGATTACACCGAAAATGAAAGAGAGGCTGTCGAATTGATGATTAGGACAGAGAGGTCACGACTTCGAAATATGGCAGGACTGACATGATCAGGATTCGTTTACGAGATAGCACCTTTTTTTGCTGAATAGGCATGCTCTGAAGGAAGTCGTCGTAGGTGTGTCGAATGCTGGAGTCCTTGATATCCCCATTCGACTTCCTAAGTGGTCGTTGAGGTTGGCGCAAGTGGAGTCTGCGGTACAACACAGAACGGGTGTAGCGCTGAGCGACTTCACCTCCAACTTAACTTAAGCCATCCATTGGTGCGCATTCAAACAACGCGACAACACCCAGTTTCCAAACACACCACCCGCCAAAATGCCTTTAATCCAAAGCCAATCAGACAACCTCCCCTACATCGACCCAGCACCATCATCCGAAGCCCTCGCAGCCGCAAACGCCCTTGTCGAAGCCGAGCTATCCCCCGAATCATCAACATCAATCCACGCATCCATCCCAACCTTCCGCGAACCCCAATTCTCCTCCCTCGTCGACGTCGAGCATGCCTTCCTCTCCGAAGGCAAACCACGCGAGACAGGCGTCGATCTGAGCCGATACGAAGCCCTCGACGCCCCAGAAGCCGGGAGCGACATCGCACTCTGGCGCGAAACCTTGCAAAAAGCCTACGCCTCGGCCGAGTATTTGCGCGGAAGAGAGACGAACTTGGCGCTCCTGGAGACGTATGGCAAGAATGCGTGGTTGGTTGGGAACAGTCAGTTGGAGGGGATGTTGAAGGGTTTGGAAGCGGAGATTGAGGCGGCGAGGATTGAATTGGAGGGCGTTGAGAGGGAGCGGAGAGAGAAGCAGGCGAGCGTGCAGGGAGAGGTTGAGGGGCTGGAGAGGAGTTGGAGGGAGGGTGTTGGGAAGTTGATTGAGGTTCTTGCTGCGGGTGAGGGTGTGAAGGGAGAGATTTTGGAGAGGAGGAGGATGGGCGCAAGCTGAAATGCCTCCGCCAGACACTTTGAGCTTTGAGATGTTCGCTGTGGATGTTATATTGCGGAAGAGTCGCCATGTCGACCAGAACGGTGTTCTAAACGAAAGGACATCTGGTGCGAGGCCCTGAGGACTGGTCAATTCCGATTCGAATGAACAAGGGGCCTGGATCCCCTTGCACACGCATGATAGATACCTCCGGTTCAAACCGGCGGAGACACGCGTCATGAAGACCGCGATGCCATCTCGTGGTCCCCGATTAATCCGGCACAAGGCACGAAGAACCTAAAATCCGACCACGAGGTATACGGCTTTGGCTGAAAACAGAATCGAAGGGACGAACAGCAAACATCTTGCTAGCACAGGATCACTCGGTTCGTTATATGCTGGGCGTCTGATACGCATAGATACAGAGAATCTCAACACCGGGCTGGCACACCTGCTCCGGCCTTGTGCATCATGTGAACATTCCGACTTGATGATGCGTTGTCCTCCAGCGTGCTCTTCTGACGATTGCCAAGCGGCGCAGCCACCTGATCTTTCCAAGCACATGTATAGGCCCAATCACGTTCTCGTCCTGTACGGAATGATCACAGCACGTTCTACAACCTGCTGTAACAACCGTGCCATTCTATACAATCTTCTGTCGGGTTGTTTCTCCTCGACACAATAGCATTCCACAACATTGACCCTAACAATACCAGAAAGCCTAGTCCTAGACAATATCTTACCACCCGAAATACCAGATCGATCCCGTCATGCCGAAGATTGTGGTCGTGCCGCACTCGGCCATAGTCGTTCGACGCCCGGAGAAGCCCGACCTTCAATCCCCTACTCTCTGCACAGGACCGCTCCGCACACGATTCGGCAAACGAGGCGTCCGCCTGCCTTCCAGTCCGACTAGCCCACAAGCACCCAATGCCGGTATGTTCCGATCATCGACCCTTCGAAGGATTCTCCACCGTGGCTCAACCGGCGCTACAGGTAAAGATGCGCGTACTGATCACATCTTCGGACTTCATGCGCACAATCAGCAACAAGAACTGCGCAGACGTAATACGGAGGAAAGTCTCCGCCGCAAGGCCAAGACCAGTGTTTCGAGGCCACTGAAATCGCCACCGGCACCTACTCGGGATGTCCTGCAGAAATCTGGAGAGAGGCAGGATGACTGGAAGAAGCGTTCAATGGCCCTGAAGAACGAGAAACCAAAGAATTCGAGCGTCAAGCGGTGGAGTCTCAGGACGTGGAAGGTCGACTCTGGGCGGGAGCATGTTCCAAAGTCACGCTCTCCGAAAGCACTTCCCACTGGCCCTCGAGCCAAACCGGTTCCTTCATCTCTGGCCAAGAGAGTAATGAGCTTTGGTAGTCAAAGATGGAGTTTTCGACCTGTGCCAGAGACATTAAGTGTCATAAACGATCGAAAGAAGTATAGTCGCCTGCCAGATCCTACTTCGAAACATAATCGCGCAGCCAGCGACACTCGTGTCCCACGAAACTACCAGCAAATAACGCCGTCAATCCAGCCCCAGAAGGCGGCTAGCATGAGATCTTTGCGCCCGCAAGCATCTTACGACAACCATCTTGCCGTCCCGAAGCGGCAGCATGCTCAAGGACATACCGACCAACGATTTGCCCTTCCTGCCATTCGCCAACAGAGCTCGTTCGACGACAGGCTTGCAATGCCCAGCCGTCAACTTGGCCAGGCCATTGCGGATCAAAGGAACGTCCATCCTGCTCTGCGTCAACAGACATCGTTAGATGGGAGCCTCGCCGTTCGGACTCGATCAGGCATCCAGCAGCATCTTGACCAAAGACACATTCATCCTGCGCTTCGTACAAACCCCCCGGTCATCACCAGCCTCTCAAAGAGATCACAAATTGCTCCTATGATCTCGCATCAACAACACAAGCCAGCAGTACCACGAGTCCGCATCATCCCACCATCAACCTTCATCCAACCCCACAACTTCACAACCAAACACACAATCTTGCCCATCAAACCTCCCACCATGCAAGAGCAGACTACCCTCGTGAGAAGCCTCAACAGCATGCGAGCCAGCGTCTCCGTCGGGGCACTCGACCTCCACCCTCTCCTTAGCAACCACGCGCAAGACCACGCCGCTCTGTACCTAGCCCCACTACCGCCACCAAAGCCTCTTCCGCCTGGCTACGCACCCCGCAGGTCTGCAGCGAGACAGTTCAAGCACCGTGCCACAACCATCGAAGCAATCGAATTCAAATCCCCCGGCAGCGCAGCCGCCGTTCGACTCATATCCCCGCCCGGACTTGGAGCATTGGCATGCGGCGAGCTTTGGGCCGGCGGGAAATACAAGCGCCACAAGACCGTGAGACATGGACAAGTGCCTTCGCAGCACCGCTTCACGCTCTTGCCCGGCTTTGAGCTGAATGACAGGGATAGTGTGGCTACTAATGAGAGTTGGAACGCGGGTGCCAGCTGGTGTGGATGTGCCGAGTGGAATGCTTATCGGGCTGTGACAGATGGGAGGTGGAAGTGCTGTGGTGTTGGTAGAGCGGAGGACGGGAGGTGGGTGGTTGAGTTGTGGGAGCCTGAGGGAGGAGAGCCGTTGAAGTGATGTTGTGGTTTGCTTTGTTGGAGTATTGCTGATTTGCTGGCCGTGATCGGAGTTTGTTTCTGATCTTTTGTTCTGTTCGCGTTCTACATGCTTATTACTGTCTCCAGATATGTCAGTTGTATCAAGTTTGATGTTCGCATGCTCGTAGAGGTCGTCAATCCAATTATATCATACAATATTTTAAAGATGACAAGGCCTTGCTAGACATAGACGCAAGATCCCCATTCCCAATATCAACACAACGTGATGTTCAACCATGCTGCCTCGCTTGCGCATCCAGCTCTTTCAGTCTCGTCACCAACTTCTCTCTCAGAAAAGGACTCAACCCCAGCACACCCTCATTCGTACACGCGCGATACGTCCCAGCCTCCTGATACCTGCCGTTGCCATCGACAAAGTTCCCCTCACCATCCACCTCCAAGCTGCCAAAAATATCCTCCGGCCACGCGACACGCCCGAAATCGGGCGGATTCCTCTGATCGCTGACGTGAATGTACCCTCCTCTCCCCGCACCGCCCATGCCGCCCTGACTGCTCGCGCCGCCCGCACCGTCTCCGCCCGCGCCTCCGCCGCCTCCGTACGTCTGCGCCGACGCGCGGCGCCGCTTCTTCTGCTGCGGGAAGAACACGCCGCCCGAGCCCAGCGCGGAGCCCGCTTGCGAGGCGTACATGGCCGCTGCGGCTTGCACGTCGGGGTCTTGCGCGGCGTTTTCGCGGATCGTGTGGTGCATGAGTTTGAAGAATTCGGGGTTTTCGATGAGGCTGTCGGGTGTGGGTGGGTTGGTGGGGGAAGTTCCTATGGCGAGAGAGGGCGTGGGAGGACTGTCGGGGAGGAAGGAGAGGAGGTAGGATCGTGGTTTGGCTTCGAGTTGTTCGTGGACGTACTGGAGAAGGTGTTATTAGCTAATTTCTCTTCCAATTGCGTCCTCGGGATGTTGTGCATGTTAATCGCTTACAATGTGCTTGTTGTTCGGCAATGTCGATACTGCTCGCTTGAGTGTTGAAGGCGCAATGATACGACTTCGCAACGAGAGCATAGCTCTGCTCGATGACGAGAACATTGTTCGTGTAGCCATTGCTAGAGGATATAGAGAGAATGATGTGTGGAATGTTTCTGCTACAGTATTGCTACAACGCTTGAGCTCAGAACATCATCGAGCTCGAGAAGTTCTGGGGACGAAATGATGGTGACGTAAAACGAAACATCTGATGTAAGCAAATATAATATTTCTTACGATGTACTATGTACTCTAATGGAACTATATAAGTTTCAAGACTTTCTATCGAATGAAATGGTGAATTGTCCAAAACCAATTTCTCAGTGTCTTTTGCAGCAGACAAGGCAGTTGTTCCCCGTAAGCTATGTATCTCATGCGTGAAGGGTGCTGTCTGAATCGAATCAAACCCCAGCTGTGGCTGTGCGCGAAAACGACCTCGGAGGAAGTTGAAATGTTGATCTCCCGATTTGCAGGCCCATCTTTAAAACTTGACCGTGTCGTAATGACTTATCGCCCGGATTCTCTCTCCAAACTTGTAAAAGAGCCATGGGATCGGCAACATGCCCACACTGATGAAACCCAGCAAGCTCGTCGCCCATCCAATGCCCAGTCGTGAGTACATCTGGAAAGTGAACAGCGGAAAGACAGCTCCAAGGGTGTAGCGAGCAACTCCATTGGCTGCCATAGCCGATGCACCATTGAGTGGACCGTAAGTGTCGATGAAGTATAATGCAGCACTGAGGAAGATGCACAGATTGCCCCAAGCAAAGGGGATGCCGGCGAGGACTGGCGATATCCAGTGGATATCACTGCGAGCAGTCCAACCGAACCAGAAGAGACTGCGAATGGGCATCAGTACTCTATTTTACCGGCATGTACTTTCAGAAGAAGACACTTACCCAATCGGCACACCAAAGCATCCTAGCTGCGCACACAGGAGCCTGTACTCAGGTGGGACTGCAGTCCGACCTTCTTTGAGGACTCGTTGATGGTGCCTGGCATAATAATATCGATCGACAAAAATGTTCGTGCCCACCGCCAGCAACACCCCCAAGCCAATCGCCAAGAACGTAAGTCCGTACTGCCAGGTATTGAAGCCATACACAGACTCGAAAGTGTAAGGGTACGCTGCGAAGAACGCGAACAGCACCGAGAAGGTGAAGGCGGTGTAAAGGCTGAACAGAAATACCGTCGGCTCTGTCACCAGCATATTGAGCGGCCGTATCAATGTGACAGTCAGCAGCATCTTAGCCTTACCGAGACCACTGAGTTGGAGCTCCTGGGGTGGTGCTATGTTGAGTCGTTTGGCGCGTTGTCGCAGGATGATCTTCTTGTATGTTTCTGACATGAACATGATCGGCACTGAAGCTGCTAAAGCGATGAAAAGGGTGCACCACTGCGTCCAGCGCCAGCCCTTGAACTGGGCAGCAAAGCCTCCAATCACTGGTCCGAGGGCGGGTCCAAGGAACTACGAGTGTCAGCGCGTATATCGATCGGGTATCCACTTGCAATGGTTGGATCGGGCTTCGTCAATACTCACCGGCATCATGACGAAAAGCGAAGATGCTATCGCTCGATTCCTCGCATGATACATATCGGCATTGGTACCAGCACCAACCGCGAGCACCGGGCCTCCTGTCATGCCCGCCAGAAAACGACAAACCAAAAAGCTTCCAAATGATTTGCTGAATCCAGCTCCGAGTATAAACAGCATGTATATGATCGATGAGACCTTGTAAACAACAGATCGACCATACGTCTCAGATATCGGAGCGGCTATCATGGGTCCGACTGCTAGACCGATCACGAAAAGAGACAAGGCCAGGATGGATGCCGTTCGCGAGATGGCGAAATATGCCTCTATCTCAGGGGTGCCTGGCGTGACAAGAGATGAGCCGCAGGTCACAGAGAAACCAAGGCATGCTGTCGCAGCGGTGTGGTATGCTTTTTTCATTGCGCTCCTGAGATCAAGGTGTCAGCAACACGACTGCGACTTTGATGTCTCGTTGCATCTGCTCGTACCAATTGAGTGGGTTCTCGGGGTCATCAGGACCAGTCCAGTCCTGCGCTGTCACTGTTCTTCCTAAAGGTTCACCCGAAGCCGAATCTCCATCGGCTTTTTCGAGATCTTGGTGACTCGCGTCAACATGAAGGTCATTGGCGTTACTTCCAGTCTTGCTGGCGTCCATGATGGAGTCTGCAGCCTCCGGACTCCCCTCTTTGTCGGCCATGTCCAGAATCGGTAAGTGTGCGATCGGTCTGACCGTCGATGTAGATGATACTAGGATGGGCTTCGCGATGTGCAGCGATGTTGGCAAAGTATTAATACTTCCGCGCCAAAGCCCGGACGAGCATCGTGTTGTTTCGAGAAAGGCAGGTGCGATCAATCCAACTCATATAAACGCCGAGGGTCTGGTTGGAGCGGCTTCTCCAAATATCAACATTCGCGTGACGTGATGTATCTCCGCATAAAACCGCATTGCGCCTTCGGGTGACGATGCTTCTGACTTCCAGTTTTTATTAAGCACATAGTATTGCAACACAGGGTCAAATCATTTGCCTCGGCTATCAAAGGTTATAGTTTCTCGTCAAAGCAGCTTGTCGTTGAAACCCTAAATGGTCGATCTAGAGCTGCCGAGCTGGAGGTTGGGTTGATCACTCATCAATAAATTCGGCCCATGATGCTCTCAGGCGCAGGGCGTGGATGCTTCGCAATTTACTAATCATGAATGTGTGTCAATATTCCAATGAATATTCTTGGTCGAGATCACATGAAAGGATGTCTGGGTGCAAACCTCGGTTGATTGGTCAGTCACGTCATACAAGAATAGCACATCTGTCGACCGACGAACATGTTGTGGAAGACCGCAAAAGTCTGGCGATGTAATCAAGGAAACAGGAGACCTTCTCGTCCCGTGCCAACCTCGTTGTGCTTGTCGCACAGTAGGGATCTAGATGTTCGAGAAATTTCCCATTCAACATGCTGGTTGAAACGGCATGAACACATACAAGCAAGGCCCAACCGCTCACAACACATTGGTACAGACCGAGATATGATCTCCTAGCCTTGAAATCGCTAGTGATTATCAATTACAGATTTCAATGTAGTTTCGCTTGTAAGATGTGTCACTCATCTCCAAGATATGAACCCCGAAACGCGGCTGCAAAGTCATTTGAGTGTCAGTAAGTCCGTTGATTTCCACAACGTGACATAATTTGAGATCTTTCACATTTTTGTATATTTTGAACATAATGCAAATCCAATGCCTAGTGTCATCAATTGTGCTTCTCCCGGGATGGTGATCCCCCTTCTACTGCTATCGTTGACTTCCACACTTGCACCATGTCACTGGCACTGGGAAATCAATATGAGGAGTTACGCGTAGATGGATGATTTCAGCTGCTTCAACAACAAATTTATCATGATTTTCGTCAGACTGGTTCCAGTGCAAGTACTATCTCTCAGTGACGACTGTGCTGGTATCGGCAACTTCAGTCACGTCGAATTACGGGATCGCAATTGAGAGTAGTGTTTTAAGGCACGATATCTCCGAAAACTGGGTGCAAGTACCAACGGATTTGGATGATTGGATGTGATCAGACCCCACTGAGATGTAGGTGCTGGAGTGCAAGGCTTTCTCCAGTAGATATGCGAGTATCGGACGCTCCAGAGTTCCAAAGACGTTGCACCGCTGAGGGATATTCTCTATAATGAAGAAATCTCTGAGTTGAAGATGCAGATATGGTCGGCTTCGGTATGCAGAAATTGTGTGGAGACCACTGAGATACGTGTGCTGAGCGCATTGTTTCTCCTGTCGCCGTGGGCAGATATCTGCGACCTTAGCAGCGTGTTATTACATCTTCGCCATTGAGATACCAGTGTTCGAAGTTGCGGCTCTCCGTGATATAACCCTCTGCAAAATGTCTGGTGCAAGTGGGTCTGCCGGGAGGTAATGGATTTTACTGGATTTTGCGACTATCGAGCGCCTAAAAGGAGCTCCTTACTTAGTTTCAAAGGTCTATAGAGACTATATAGTCTTAAAAACTTAGTGAGATACTACTTAAGCTTACTGCTTTACTTAGATACCTTTTTTAGAGAGCAAAACTAAATATATATATCCATTTACGGGTATCCGACCAAATTCTGGCTCAAAACTGGCTCGAATTTGTGTACCCCACTTGCACACGACATTTTGCAGGTGATTGTAGGCTGGCAAGTATCAGCGGCTTCAACGGGCTATAATGGCATCGTCACCACTGAGATGTCCGCATTACACAGCGTGGCTCTCCGCAGCAAGCGTGCTGGTACCAGCGGATTTGGCAGTCCATTCTCGTAGCGCTCGCTTTGAGATGAGCGAATAAGGTGACCCAGCTCTCTATTCCCGAAATGCATATACCATCGACTCTAAACGGCATCTGCATGGTGTTGCCTTTGAGAGATCCACTTTACAGCAAACAGAAAGACAAGCTTTGTGGCTTGAAAACAAGCTTCACCTAGACGTCACTTCATCAGATCTGCAGAGCAAGCTTACGACTCCTTCACTGCAGTTATACATTTCCTTTCATGACATATACAGCATCAAACATTCGAGCACCAGAATCTCTCATCACACACTTCTATCATCATCACAATGGCTGACTGCGGCTTCCTGCCATTACCAGTTGTGTGCATTCAGTGTGGCACAAGTACGAATATCTCCCACTTAATCTCTCTACGCGAACAAACTGCTGATCAAGTCATCAAGATCAAAACCCGTGCCACGTCAAAATTGTTGGGCCCACTTTGGGGTTCCTTTTAGGCGTGCTCCTCGCTGTACGAATAATCAACAGTGAATCTCGCTCGACTCTTTCTTCTAACTTGATCACAGATTATCTGCTGGCCGGCTGCCATCTTTTGCGGCTGTTGCTGCACAGAGGCTGGCAAGAAGACGCTCGGATACCCTGCCGATGCGAGCAGGCGATTCACTGATTGTATACCTTTTTGATCCCTGATCAAAGGCATTCGAGAAGTGAAACGCGTAGTAGCGATGCACGACAACACGACAAATGGGGCGAGATCAACGGCGTTGGTGAATGTTTGACCCTTTGCATTCAAAGGACTGATGTACCATGTTTTAGCGGTAATTATCGGGTATTGGAGTTCTGTATATCTCACTACTGCCTTCAGCAAGACATGAACGACTGCTGCGTAGGCTGCCTTCGCTCCTTCCACTTGAGTCGCGCCTTCCTCTTGTGGCTCCTTCCGCGTTAAGTGAAGCCACAACATCCCAACAACAACACCATGTGACTCAACCGAAGCGCTCGCCTTCACCTCCCAAACAACAATTTCACTCGCCGCGGCTTTCCCTCACCCTTCCTACTGCTAACCTTGTCTTTCCAACTGTCCACGACCTCACAATACCTTCCTACCTTGGCACAACAGTCGCAGACAATGGCAAACAACGACGCGTTCGACGACTTTGACGTCAACATGGCCGTGCGCTACGATCCAGACATCGATGACAACGCCTGGCAGCATGGCACAGCGGCCATCGACGACTACTTCCGTGACGATGCGCCTTTCTGGACCGACGAGCTGCCTTCCCATGATGCTCAGCCACCTACCGCTCACGGCGGTGAGATGATGTCGCAGGGAGATACCACCATGCCTGGCAATTTGCCAGGTTTCGACAACGTGAGTACCACCCCAAATCCCCAGGTCGGGCAAATCGGTGGCGTTAGCGGTAGCAACTTCGGTGATGGCAATATGCAGCAAAGCAACTACGGTGATGGCAATATGCAGCAATTCAGCTACGGCGATGGCAATATGCATCAAGACAACATTAGCGCGCAAATCAAAAACGCCGCTTCGCAAACAATCCCTCAAGCTACCTATGCTGAGCCTTTCGAACCTTCCACATTGGTGGCGAACGACAATCTCGAGCCCTTCTCGCTACCAAACGAGAACGTCCATAACGATCAAATTTTGCATCCACAGGGAAGTTACGCCTATGCGCAGGAAACACCGCATCACTTCGAATACCCTGGTGCAAACATTCTGGCCCCAGCTCTACCGCAACCAATGCCCCATAACAACTACCCAGATCTGCTCTCCCATGAAGCAGCCCAACCCTATGGGCTTCCCGCTGGCATGCAGGTCATTAGTCCAACAGTGCAGACCCCGTCGGGCAGTCAATATCCGTACGACCAAGCAAGACCGTACGACGATCCCATGAGTCACGCTGGGATCCGCAATGCCATCAGAGGCCAAGGCCTTTTCCAACTCAATGATCCGACTCCACCGTTCCACATTGGCAGTCAATACCCGTACAACCTGGGCGCATCATACGGCAATCCGCTCGCGGGAGGTCAAACTGGCATTCAGTATCCCTTCCCCAATGCTCCACCCTCATCACCGATTGGAGCCACAATGCACAACGCGCGCTCCTCGCAAGCCACACTGGTAGATCCTCAGCTCGCTTCTACCCCATACCAGACTGGACGCCACACACATTCGACTCCAGGCGCACAATCTCTCAGAGGCGAGATGCAGCAGCAGATTGTCAATCAAAGGTTCCCATCGGAGCCAATCCCCTTCCCAACTCTTACAATCTATGCTACGCCATCTCCACTGAATGAAATGATTGCGGCCAATCCTGCAATCCCAAACCCACGCAAGCGCAGGCACGACGATGGCGACACTAAACGCCAGAGTCTCTTGGCCAACGAAGCCACACAGCCGTCCCGCAGGCGCAGGGTTGCGAATACCGGTCTCATGCCAGCCTTCCCACACAAAACTCCCGACAATAAGCAAGAAGAAGACGAGGATGAAGACACGGTATTGCCGACAACCGAGACCGGCTTCACTCGCGTTGCGACCCACGTCCGCATCCCCAAGCCGCGTGCCGAGTCGACCGCCGACAGCGGCAAGGACATAGGCGACACTACCCCCACGCAGACGACTGGTGGTATGATGACTGATCCATCAACGGGAGCCTCGGGCCCCATGCCCGCCAAACGCAAGAAGAAGCGCGCTACCCAACCTCAGCCAATGAAACCAAGCCTTCTCAGCAGCGGCAGCGCCATGTCCCAGATGATTAGTGATACCGCTTCGGCCGGCAACGCAACCACCGACGCCACGAGCGAGCGTGATACTGACTCCGAGGCTGGCACGCGCCCCAAGCGCCTTCGTCAGCGCATCTCCGACTACGAGTATAGAAGTCTGAGGACTTCTGAGGATTCGTTGACGTTGGAGAATACCAAGCCCGTCGGACGCCGCACGACCAGGAGCACGGTTGCAATGGAGGATTTGCTTGCTTCTGGACCAAATGCCGGTGAAGCTGCGAAGAAGAGGCACGCGGAGAAGTAGGGGAGCGATTTCGTGATTGATTTCTGCTAACGATCCTGACGATGATTACGAAACACGACTTGACGACTCGAGACTTGACTTGTGGTCACGACCTCGACGATGATTACGAAACGACTTCACGACTTGACGACTTTTCTATCAGCCACGAAAAGGTAATACCAACCCTCTTTCTTTTCTTCTTTTTTTTTTTCGTTTGTTTTGTTTGGAACGGTTTTGGGCATTGGGAATGGAATTGGTTGGACAGGACAAGATTGATCACGGGAAATTGACACGGGCATGGATACGGAGTATGAACTACGAAGGCATGGATATGGACATGGTTACGGATTTGGCACGAACATCAACGATGGTCGAATCACTGGGGTTGATCCACAACTCTATGGCATAATTGGCCATGAAAAGGGACAAACTGCGAGACAAAACACAGGGACACGGATGGACATGAATTATCGTCGGCACAAATTGGAAGGATTATGGTCGCACAACGGCTGGGATGTTCGGATTTGGGATTTGTCACGGAGCTTTCAAGACCTCATGCAATGTTGCGCAAGCATGCAGCCCATAGGTCTACAAAGCACATCGACTGTGACTACACAACAAGGACACAAGAGAGTCGACTGCTAGCAGGTTCTAATGCATGTATACTTATCACCAACCCCAGCATCCTACCTGAGTCCAAATTCCTTGTTAAAAGCCCTACCAATGACCATCTTTCTCACCTCGCTCGTACCGGCTCCAATCTCGTAGAGCTTCGCATCTCTCATGATCCGCCCGGCGGGCATCTCATTCATGTAGCCCATACCGCCAAGGCACTGAATAGCATCCATACCGCACTCCGTCGCTCTCTCAGCAGCATACAGAATGGCGCCAGCGCAGTCCTGCGTCCTGATCTCCGGATCCTCATGGCACTCGTCAATAGCGCGAGCAACGGAGTACGTGAAAGCCGAGCTGGCGCGGTACTTGGTGTACATATCTGCCAGCTTGCCTTGCATGAATTGCGTGGTGGCGATTGGTTCGCCGAACTGCTTTCTTTCGTGGACGTAGGGCAAAGTGACATCCAGCGCGGCTTTCATGAGACCCAGAGGCCCGGCGCTGAGGACCAGACGCTCGAGGTCGAGGCCTTCCATCAGCACGCGAACGCCACGGTTGACGTCGCCAAGGATGTTCTCTTTGGGGACGAAGACGTTGTCGAATGTCAGTTCGCCCGTGTTGGAACCGCGCATGCCCAACTTGTCGAGCTTGCGCGCCACGCCGAAACCAGGCTGGTCGGTTTCGACGATGAACGCGGTCATGCCTTTGGAGCCGGCGTCGGGTTGCGTTTTGGCGTAGACGATCACGTAGTGGCAGTCGGGTCCGTTGGTGATCCACATTTTGGTGCCGTTCAAGACGTAGCCGCCGTCCTGCTCGGTGGCGGTCATTTTCATCGAGACAACGTCGGAGCCGGCGGTGTGTTCGGACATTGCGAGGGCGCCGATTTTCTCGCCAGAAATGAGGCCTGGCAGGAAGCGGCCTTTTTGCTCGGAGTTGCCGTTGAGCATTAGTTGATTGATGCAGAGTTGGCTGTGGGCGGCGTAGGAGAGAGCGATTGATCCTAGAGTGTATCTGTCAGTAAACTTGCGATCAGGCATGCATCGTAGAGACTACTTACCAGAAGCACGGCTCAATTCCTCCATGACTGTGCAGTGAGCTTGATAGCCCATGGCCAATCCACCATAGTCCTCATCGGCAGTAATGCCTAAGAAGCCAGCCTCTCCCAGCTTCTGCCACATGTCATTTGGGAACTCATTACTGTGATCGACGGTCTGGGCGAATTCTTGTGTGATCTCTCGTCGCGCGAATTCGATTGTTCGCTCTCTCAATTCTTCCAAATCGTCTTGAGACGGTGGCGTGAATCCCTTGGGATGTTTAGTGGAGGCATGTCGTTGTTGGTACCATTGGGCAGCGAGGGCACTTCTTTTGACAGCAGACGCACGAGATACCCTGGTGGTCTGCAGCAAAGCTGCTCTGCAAGTTGAAAGGAAAGACATTGCTATTGAATACAGAAGAAAGAAAGGATGCTCGAGCACGATGGACTGTTAACGACGATTGAAGACCCCATGGAGTGTTTGCGGGGAGTGGATCTCGGGTCAACGCTTGAGCCGCCCTTCGGCTCTAGAAGATGTCGGCTTTAGCTGGTTGCCTCGGTCTGTGTCTCAGCAGCAATACGATCCATTGTCCTTCAAATAAGACGACGGAGCCTGGCGAGGCATGTGAGGTACCATGGCTTCTCGATCTCGCGCCCTTGTGCGCTCGTTACGACGCCAGCCTCAGTGTCAACTGCGTGTCCAGTCCGCTTTTCCCTCAAGAACACAGCATCGCAGCGTTGCGACTTATACCAGCCCACAACAAGCGAGTCAGATCTCGGTCCTGCAGACCGCAGTCGACAAGAACAGTGATGGATACAAGGAGAATGCAGCCTCTTTGGGCGATCTTACGCAAAAGATAGCAGCATTGCACGAGAAAGCGGCTCAGGGTGGTCCTCAAAAGGCGAAAGACAAGCATGTCCAACGGGGAAAGATGCTGGTACGCGATCGCGTCACCGCTCTGATAGATCCAGGCACATCTTTCTTGGAACTCAGTGCTCTAGCAGGTCATGGTGTGTATGAAGGCGAGGATGTACCCGCAGCAGGTATGGTGACGGGCATTGGCACCGTTGAGGGTGTGATGTGCATGATAGTCGCCAACGACAGCACGTAAGTTGTTTTGGCTTGCGAGGACTGAGAACGATACTGACGACCAACAAGCGTCAAAGGCGGAACCTACTACCCGATGACAGTCCGCAAACATTTGCGAGCACAAGAGATCGCAACACAAAATCGACTGCCTTGTATCTACCTTGTTGATTCAGGCGGAGCGAACCTACCTCACCAAGCCGACGTATTCCCCGATCGAGACCACTTTGGTCGCATCTTCTACAACCAAGCTCGTATGAGCAGCCAGGGAATCCCTCAGATCAGTGTGGTCATGGGTCCTTGCACAGCAGGAGGCGCTTACGTGCCCAGTATGTCTGACGAGAGCATTATTGTACAAGAGCAAGGCACAGTCTTCCTCGCCGGCCCTCCACTCGTCAAGGCAGCCACCGGAGAGGAAGTCAGTGCCGAAGACTTGGGCGGCGGCAAGCTTCACAGCGAAGTCAGCGGCGTGACTGACTACCTTGCTGTTGACGATGCCCACGCCCTGGTGTTAGCCAGACGATGCATCTCAAACCTCAACTACCCTACATCGAATAACGTTTCTCGGAAAGATTCTTGGGAAGAGCCTATCCACGATCTCGCGGAACTCGATGGCATCGTCGGTACCAATCTCAAGCAATCGATCAATATGCACGAGGTGATCGCCCGCATAGTTGATGGAAGCGAATTCAGCGAGTTCAAGCCACTATACGGCAGCACGCTGATCACAGGCTTCGCCACCATCTACGGACACCCCGTCGGCATCATTGCCAACAACGGCATCTTATTCAGCGAGAGTAGTCTGAAGGGTGCGCATTTCATCCAGCTGTGCGCCAAACGCAACATTCCCCTCATCTTCCTACAGAACATCAGCGGCTTCATGGTAGGCCAGGACGCAGAGAAAGGCGGCATCGCCAAGAACGGCGCCAAACTCGTGACAGCCGTCGCTTGCGTGGACGTGCCCAAGTTCACGGTGGTGGTTGGCTCCAGTGCAGGTGCTGGCAACTACGGCATGTGCGGACGTGCCTATTCACCTCGTTTCCTGTGGGCGTGGCCGACGGCGAAGACGAGCGTGATGGGCCCTGAGCAGCTTAGCAGCGTTATGGAGGCTGTTGGAAAGAAGGTTGACCCTGAATTGAAGGCGAGGATTGAGAGGGAGTCAGACGTGCTGTTTGCTACGGCTAGACTTTGGGACGATGGTGTTATTCCGCCGAGTCATACAAGGCGTGTGTTGGGCATGGGATTGCAAGCTGCTCTGGGAGGTAGCGTGGAAGACAAGAAGACGGAGTTTGGTGTTTTCAGGATGTAGTAGAAGGTAGCAAATTTGACGAATTACTTAACAATTTTTAATGATGACCATCTGTTCATGACATTTGGTAGACGAGTACTCTCATTATGTCGTGAGTCAAGAGTGAGGGAGAGGTGAAGCTTTTGGTTGGCATGTGATGGTGAAAGGGCCAACTTCGTCAGACTTCGGCTCGGAGACTGGAGTTGTCGCGCAGCGCGGCTTCTCGTTCGCAAGCTCGAGCGCATTCATCCATCCCTCCTTCGCGACACTCCTTTGCAACTTGCAAACATCGTGCCTCAACATAGCGCCATCTTCTACCACAGATTCATCAGAAATTTG